>CAUYRH010138730.1:0-29111 GCA_963574655.1 Perodicticus potto | reverse complement strand
TTGAGACAGAGCCTCAAGCTGTCACCCTGGATAGAGTGCTGTGGCATCACAGCTCACAGCAACCTCTAATTCCTTGGCTCAAGCGAGTCTCCTGCCTCCGCTTCCCAAGTAGCTGGGACCACAGGCGCCAGTCACAACGCCTGGCCATTTCTTGGTTGCAGCCGTCATTGTTGTTTGGCGGGCCCGGGCTGGATTCGAACCCGCCAGCTTAGGTGTACGTGGCCGGCGCCTTAGCCCGTTGAGCCACAGGCGCCGAGCCGAAACGAGCTCTTAGCCTTCAATAGGGTGGGGAAGCAAGCCAAGCCGAGGGTTCAGCATTAGCAAAAGCTGTCCTAAGAACTGCAGCGCCTCCACTCTAGCTAGATTTAACCCGTTATATCTCTGCTGTTAACAGCCTATGTGTTGGTCTCCTATTTTAATTTTCTTTTTGTTTGCTGAATATTTCAACATTTGCCTTTATCTTCTATAGTTATTTTTAATGCAGAAAGTGCTTTTAATTCTCTTGGTCGTTTCCTTTAAATTTATCAAATAAAAATACAGTTTTACCAGCCTGAGCAAGAGCGAGACCTTGTCTCCACACTCACACCAAAGAAGTCCCAGCTTGTGGGGAAGCAGAGGCTTGAGCCCAAGAGTTTAAGGTTGCAGTGAGCTAGGATGACTCCACTGCATGAGAGAGAGAGACAGATGCACTGTCTCAAAAAAAAAAAAAAGTTTATTCTACAAATTATTAAAGTCAGTGACAAATCATTCATTTTTATAACCTCCTTTACGTCGTGAAAAAAAATTGTAATCTTTCCATCTCCTGCCCTGCCACCCTCATGCCTACTTATATTTGTCCACTTAATCCAGGATGACAGATACAGCTTTGTTTATGTTTTAAAGCCACAAATCTTTTTCAATCATTGTTTTTTGGCTTTTGCCAACTCTATGTTTAATTGGTTTCAATGTCACTGTCAGTTTTCTATGCCCTAATTTTCTTTTTCTTCTTTTTTAATTTTCTTTTTCTTCTTCTTTCTTTTTCTTTTTTCTTTCTTTTTTCACAGCAACCTCCAACTCCTGGGCTTAAGCAATTGTCTTGCCTCAGCCTCCCAAGTAGCTGGGACAACAGGTGCCCGCCACAACTGCCTGGCTACTTTTTTTTTTTTTTGGTTGTAGTTGTCATTGTTGTTTGGCAGGCCCGGGCTGGATTTGAACCCGCCAGCTCTCAAGTATGTGGCTGGCACCTTAGCCGTTTGAGCTACAAGCGCTGAGCCTATGCTCTAATTTTCTATTCCTCATTTGGACTCACTCCTGAATCTTGTATTCTAAATCTTTGCCCTAGGTGATAATGCCTTTATGGTACCTTGACTGTTCAAAGAATTCTTGAGTCTCAAACTTTCCCCCTCAAAACTCTTGTCCTTATCTCATTGTCTTCTGACACTGAAAATGGTAGCAATGCTGGACTTGTCTGTTTATGGTCAGCAATTTGCCTGTTGTTTGTATGGATACTTCTTTACCCTTGAAAGTCAAACTCTTTGCCAGTATGTCTCAATGTAGGCCTTTATTAATTTTCCAGAAACAAAATGGGTCTTCTTTCCATATTAAAAAAGTTTTCTTCTAACATGTTCCTGCCCACATTCTGTGAACAGATTATTTTGTTTCTTCCCTCTCCTAAAATAATCACATTAGAACACCACTATCAAATCTGTTCTTTTTCTCTACATCCTTCAAGAGTATGTCAAGTTTTTCTTCACCATTACAATTTTAATTATTTACAGTCAAGAGTACTTTGTTTTCTTCAGTAACGAATTTCATTCTGCTTGTTTTCTTTTTCATTTCAGCTGATTTCCCCTCCACCTGTGTCTTGATGTTAACTTAATCTCTTTATAGTTCTCTGTTCCTATTTCATAAAGAATGTGGTTTCTTTTTTTTTCTCTGGTATATGTGGCCGGTGCCCTACCTGCTGAGCAACGGGCACCGCCCTAGTTTCTCTCTCTCTCTCTCTTTTTTTTTTTTTGTAGAGACAGAGTCTCACTTTATCGCCCTCAGTAGAGTGCTGTGGCATCACACAGCTCACAGCAACCTCCAATTCCTGGGCTTAGGTGATTCTCTTGCCTCAGCCTCCCAAGTAGCTGGGACTACAGGCACCTGCCACAATGCCCGGCTATTTTTTTGTTGCAGTTCGGCCAGGGCTGTGTTTGAACCTGCCACCCTCGGTATATGGGGCTGGCGCCCTACTCACTGAGCCATAGGCACCACCCATAGTTTCTCATTTTTAAAAGAACACCAGGAAAATACAAGAATACTACATATGACTGTGTTCTAATGTACATGAAAACTCTGATAAAATGGATGCCATTTTCTAGGAAATAAAATTACAAAAATGAGATGTTGAAAATATTATCCAAGAGGCTGGGTGAGGTAGCTCATGCCTTGTAATCCTAGCATTCTGGGAGGCCAAGGTGGGCAGATAGTTTGAGCTCACAGGTTCAAGACTAGCCTGAGCAAAAAAAAAATGGAGATCCCGTCGCTACTAAAAATATAAAAACTGAGGCAAGAGGATCTCTTGACCCCAAGAGTTGAAGGTTGCTGTTAGCTATGACACCACACCACTGTACTCAGGGTGACAGCTTTAGACTCTGTCTCCAAAAAAAAAAAAGAAAGAAAGAAAAGAAAAAAAAATATCATCTAAGAAATAATGTCCAAAAAAGGCTCTGAATTCAGATGGTTTAATGGATGAATTTTCAAACTTTCACTGAACAGATAATCCTTACCCTATAAATTTGTATCAGACCCCAGAAAAGATAGAATGCTATTTAATTTTATGAAGCCACAGTTCCCCTTATGTCAATTCCTTATAATAACAGCATTAAAAAAAAAAACTGCAAACCTATCACATTCATTAATTCATAAGGAAAAAAATCCTAAACACAACTCAAGGAAGTAAAATTAAATATTATTGTACATGGTATTAATAAGCCATGAATTTCTCAAAATGAGTAAAACAATCATCTATTAGACGCCCCCCCCAAAAAAAAATTGTTCCAAAATCAGTACCCAAAAAGAACCCACCTAATTAGCTGGATACTTGAAATTAAGATTCAATATCATGTGTTACCTTGACTTCTGGTAAACTGGCCTAATGACAAGTGCCCTCCTCTGTTCCTGAGGATAAGGCCCTCTAGCCAAACAATCCTCTTATCAAACGGAGCAGGTGCAGTTCCTGCTTATCTCTCAGTATTGGGTTTCAGGTTCCTTGCCAGCCTGTGGAATTATTCAAATAGGCCAATCACATTCCCTGAAGGAACCAGAGAGTACCCCATACTCTCACTACTACAAAGCCTGCCCCCCCAAACCCTGGATAGTCACTCCATTCCCGAGTGCATCTCCTATTTGACCTGCATGCCTTGTGGTGTCTTCCCCTGGATCACGAGCATATGTAACTGATAAATTGCCAGTGTCTGGTACTCTGTTGGTCACTCACATCACCCTAGGTGGGAATCCCTCCCTCACCAATGGAGGAGATTAAAGCAGAAATTTTAAAGACATAATATCCTATGTTGCTGAGGCTGCAGGGAAACAAACTCAACATTTTTGTAGGAATAAATGGGTACAACCCTTGGGGAGGATAATTGGGTAGCATATAAAAAGTGAAATGTGTATACCTTTGGACCCAGAAATTCCATTTCTAGGAAGAAATACTATTGCAAGTAATATGAGTACCCAAAGATATCACTAAAGTATTGACTGTAGGCTTAGCCCCTGTAGCAAAGTGGTTACAGCACCAGCCACATACAATGAGGGTGTCAGGTTTGAACCCGGACTGGGTCAGCTAAATGACGACAACTGCAATAAAAAAATACCCAAGCATTGTGGCAGGTGCCTGTAGTCCCAGCTACTTGGGAGGCTGAGGCAAGAGAATCGCTTAAGACCAAGAGTTTGAGGTTGCTGTGAGCTGTGATGCCATGGCTCTCTACCCAGGGCGACAGCTTGAGACTGTCTCAAAAAAATAAAAAAATAAAATAAAGTATTGACTGTAAAAGTAAAAAAAACAACAATCTATTAATAGATTGAACAAATGAATTACAAGGCATCCAATGCAACATAACAGTAGTAAAGTATTAAAAAGAATGATATGGGCTCAGCACCTGTGGCTCAACGGGCTAAGGCGCCAGCCACGTACACCTGAGCTGGCGGGTTCGAATCCAGCCCAGGCCCGCCAAACAACAATGACAGCTGCAACCAAAAAGTGGCTAGGCACTGTGGCAGGCACCTCTAGTCCCAGCTACTTGGGAGGCAGAGGCAAGAGACTCGCTTGAGCCCAGGAATTAAAGGTAGCTGTGAGCTGTGATGCCACAGCACTCTATCCAGGGTGACAGCTTGAGGCTCTGTCTCAAAAAAAAAAAAAAAAAAAGAATGATATGGATGTCTAGGTATTGACACAGAAAGATGACTATATTAAGTGAAAAAAGCAGTGGGAGAACATAGGCATACCTACCATACTCTAATTTCTCTATTTTTAAAAGAATATGTAGATATAGATACAGATATGGATCTATAGATGCATAGAAAAGTTAGGAAAGATACATATAAAATTTAATAAGGGCTACCTTGAGATGGTGGGAATCATACAGCATAAGGCTCTAGGCACTGATGTAATTTTTGCTCTTTTTACAATAAGCAGGCATTATTTTTGTAAAAAAAATTAAGAAGGAAAAGGCATTTGTTTGGAAGAATAAATAAGTGAGTAAGCTCTGACAATACAGAAATAGCAGTATTGAGATATTCAGTATTTGCTCAAAAATCTCTGCCCCAATAGAGTTTGCATGCTAGTGAGAGAAGCCAATAAGACAAGTAAGTAAAATAGACAGAGGATGACATGTACTAAGGAGAAAAGTTAGGATTTCTGGGGGATTCCAACTCTGAATAAGGTAGAAGGTCTTAATAAGAAGGCAAAATTTAAGTGAGGAGGGCAGGGAGTAAGTCAAGTGTGTATCTGCAGGTTTCTAGGATGTAATCATTTCATACCTATAATAAAATGAGTTCATCTTTTTCAATATTTCCTTGTTTTGTGGTGCTGAATAAAGCTTCCAAATAGAAAAACTACTTAAAATTACTTTTTTATCTTTTTTTAAAATTTAAAGACATATCCTCTTTCTGATGCCCAGGTTGGAGTGCAATTGCCTGATCACAGGTCACTACAGCCTTCAACTTTCGGGTTTAAGCGACAAAACTCCTGCTTCAGCCTCCCTAGCAGTGGAACTACAGGCAAGTGCCACCATACTTGATTGATTTTTAAAAATTTTTATGTAGAAACAGTGTCTTGCTATATTTCCCTGGCTGGTCTGGAACTCCTGGCCTCAAGCAATCCTGCTATCTTGGCCTCTCAAAGCACTGGGACTATAATGCATGAGCCACTGTGCCAGCCTATAGTTTTTAATAAAACCAATCACTACAAAATGAATTAACATTGTTAAAGGTCTGTCCTCTTACATTGCACGGATCAGCTGACCTTAAAATAGGAAGATTAGCCTGAATTATCTAGGTGGGCCCCATGTAATCACAAAGATCCTTAAAAGTCAAAGAGGAGGGCAAAAGAAAGGGAAACATGCCTATGTAAGAATGGTCGGAGAGAAAGGGACTACTAGCTAAGTAATGTGGGTGGCCTCTAGAAACTTGAAAAGAATCTCCAGACTGAAGTCCAGTCTCGGTGTATGTGGCCAGCACCCTACACATTCAGCTATGGGCACTGCCATGTGAGTCCTTCTTAAAACCCCAAGCAGAATAATAGATTATTGTATAGTGGAAATCGTGGCAATGCCCAAATCATTAATGAATCTTATGGAAACATGGCAGACACCAAAACTGTTACCAGATATAATTTTTGTAAAATCTAGGGTAGGCTGGGTGAGATGGCTCACATGTGTAAACCTAGCACTTTGGGAGGCCAAAGTGGGTGGATCACCTGAGCTCAGGAATTCTGAGATGAGCCTGAGCAAGAGTGAGACCCCATCTTTCTGGGGGGAAAAAACAACTAGCTGGGTGTTGTGGTAGGTGCCTGTAGTCCCAGCTACTCGGGAAGATGAGGCAAGAGGACCACTTGAGCCCAAGAATTTGAGGACACCACAGCACTCAACTCCAGGGTGACAGAATGAGATTCTGTCTCAAAAAAAAAACAAAAACAAAAACTGGGATAAATCTGTCCAGCCAAAGTTGTCTTCTTTATAAATTTTTTACATTATCATTATATGTAAATATGGTGGTGGCTTAATAAAACTTTTATTACCTGCCCTCAGGTTCTCTACTTGCTATTTGCCAACTTTTCCTCTCCTGACACCCAGCAGGCACAGTAACTGAGATGTAGAAATGAGAATTTCCTGGTAATTATGTTCAATAATTTCACATCTATGACATTCATATTTGTTATTCCAGTCTATTTTGATATGAGGCAATATGTACAAACTAAAAAGACATCAAGACAACTGCCAAATCAGACCTCAAGCATGTACCCACACAACTATACTGTTATGCAAACTACACAGTAACTTGTTTAGCTGAACAACAGTGACTTGACTTACCTCATTGTTGAGAAGTAAAGGAAAGTCTTTTGGGGGGGGTGTGAGGGGACAGAATCTTACCCTGTTGCCCAGGCTAGAGTGCCACAGTCTCAGCATAGCTCACAGCAACCTCAAACTCCTGGGTGCAAGTGATCTCCTGCCTCAGCCTCCCTCCCAAGTAGCTGGGACTAAAGGCATCTGCCACAACTCCCAGCTAATTTTTTTTTTTTGAGATAGAGTCTCACTTTGTTGCCTTCAGTAGAGTGCTGTGATGTCACGGCTGACAAGCAACCTCCAACTCTTGGGCTTAAGTAATTCTCTTGCCTCAGCCTCCCAAGTAGCTGGGACTACAGGCACCCACCACAATGCCCAGCTATTTTTTTGTTGTAGTTGTCATTATTGTTTGGCAGACCCTCGGCCAGGTTCAAACCCACTAGTTCCTATGTATATGGCCGGTGCCCTAGCCACAGACCCATAGGTGCCGAGCCAACTCCCAGCTAATTTTTATATTTTTAGTAGGAAAAATACTCTCACTGTTGCTCAAGCTCCAAGTTCCAACACCTGCCTCAGCCTCACAGTGTGCTGGGATCACAGGCATGAGCCACTACACCTGCCCAGCCAAAAATCTCTTAAAACAACAGAGGCAAAAAATCTCATTTACTCAGTTCTAAAACAGAACATTAATAGTTTTAAGTTTTATTCTTTCTTTTTTGAAGAGTCTCATTTTGTCGCCCTGGGTAGAATGCCATGGCGTTATAGCTCATAGCAACCTCAAACTCTTGGGCTCAAGCCATCCTCTTGCCTCCAAGTAGCTGGGACCACAGGCACCCACCACAATGCCTGGCTAGGGTCTCACTCTTGTTCAGGCTGGTCTCAAACTCCTGAGCTCAATAGATCCACCTGCCTGCGGCCTCCCAGAGTGCTAGAAATACAGGCATGAGTCACCATGCCTGGTTAGTTTTATTCTTATTATTATTGATGTGTTTTTGTATCATGTGTTAGAAATGTTAAGTTAAATTGCATAATCATATAAAAAAACTTCAAATGACTAAAACCAGTCACAGTAAATCTAGCAGGCTGTATGTAAAAGGTTATATTTAAGTAAGGTTAATGTTACAGCATTGGTATTTGGGTATTTGATGGGTTCTCTTATAAGGTTCCCTTATCCATTTTGGTGTAATGAATAATCAGATAATCTCTTAAGCAACAAAAAGTATGTAGGGCGTCAGGATAAACTATGTAAAGAATGTTTTTCAATACCACTACTGTAGTCTAAATTGCTTTTTTTTTTGAGACAGTCTCACTTTATTGCCCTTGGTAGAGTGCCGTGGCGTCACATAGCTCACAGCAACCTCCAACTCCTGGACTTAGGCGATTCTCTTGACTCAGCCTCTGGAGCAGCTGGGATTATATAGGTGCCCGCCACAATGCCCAGCTATTTTTTTTGTTGTTGCAGTTTGGCCTGGGCAGGGTTTGAACCCATCACCCTTGGTATATGAGGCCGGTGCCCTACCCACTGAGCCACAGGTGCTGCCCAGTCTAAATTGCTTTTAGTACAACTCCACAACTATCAAAAGTTAGGTATGATATATTAACAGAACTCTTCACTCAGATACTCATGCTTGCTCTTTTCTTAATAGAAAAGGACCAAAACGCCTTAGAACCCTATTTTTCAAACTGCAGGTCAAGATCTATTAGGTGGTAAAATCAATTTAGTCACCATCAGCAATGAGACAGAATAGACAGGCAAATATCAATATGCATTAAACCATATAAGGATCACACAGTGAAACTTTTGCTTCAGTTATCTGTAAGTATACATGCACATATATGTGCTGAGTCCTTAAGGTAAAATGGATTTCTTACTAAGAGATACTGTCAAAAGAGTTTGAATAACAGTGTTTTTGTGGACAGTTGACTCTAATCTTGGTGCTGGGGCTTGGGATTTGAGGTCACCAGGATATGTATTCATGAAGGCTTGAGGGATACCCTCAAAGATTCCAGTGGGCGGGGGGAGCGTGGAAGGAGACGTTGAGGGGGTAATGACAATTTGTGGGATACAGTGTCTGTCAAGATTTCAGAAACGAGTTACAACATATGGAAGTAAATCTCAAAGAAAATCAAGATGGGGAGAGGGAGGAGGAGGGGATGGGTAAATTTAAACCTATTGGGTACAGTGCCTACTATATGAGTGAAGGGAACACTTACAACTTTGACTTGATCTGTACAAAAACAAAGTATGTAAACAAAACATGTACCCCTAAAATTCTGAAATTTTTTTTTTTTACAGTTTTTGGCCAGGGCTGGGTTTGAACCCGCCACCTCCAGCATATGGGGCCGGTGGCCTACTCCTTTGAGCCACAGGTGCTGCCTGGAATTTTTTTTTTTTTTAAGAAAAAATAATATTTATTTGCAATATAAACAAAGTCCCATTGCTGGTTCAGGACATACATACATATGTGTGTATATATACACATAGGGTCACAAATTTTCCTTCATAAGATCATAAAGCAAAACTGGCCACCCTCTAACATACCCTCATTTACACAAATCTGATGCTTCTGAGTTTTTCTTTTTATTTATTTATTTATTTATTTTTTTGTAGAGACAGAGTTTCACTTTATCGCCCATGGTGAAGTGCCGAGGCATCACACAGCTCACAGCAACCTCCAAGACCTGAGCCTCGGCGATTCTCTTGCCTTAGCCTCCCGAGCATCTTGGGACCACAGGCGCCCGCCACAATGCCCGGCTATTTTTTTGTTGCGGTTTAGCCGGGGCTGAGTTTTGAACCCATCACCCTCCGTATGTGGGGCTAGCACCCTACCAACTGAGCCACAGGCACCACCTTAGTTTTTGTTTTTAAAAGTAAGAGAGAGAGAAAGAACCATGTATAGCATGAAAGCTTTTTGTCAATTTCTCAACTGTAGCAAGATTTTAATCTGCTGCCCAAAAGAATCCCTGAAAGCCACCCCTGTGAGGTAAGATGCAATGGGGCAAAGTTTCTGTGGCCTCACTCACAGGCTGAGTGCTGCTCCATCAGGGACCCTAGCCTGACCGCTTACCCCTCCCTGGGTCCCCATGCAGTCCTGGCACCTGGTAGAACCAAGGATGGAGAAGAAACAAAACTGGTGAATAAGGGAATCCATGGCTTTGTTCTGTGGATGTGGAGGGTGGGGTAGACAGAGCCGCACACCCCTTCCACTTGTCCATCCTTTCCCCCCTGCCCCTGCCCTAGGGTTGAAATGGGTGCAAGTCTCCTGGCAGTAGAAGGCATGGGTAAAATGAGAGCAGGGCAGGCTTCATTGGGGACAAGGGGGCTGGGAGAGGCAGCTGGACCAAAGCAACAGCCAGAGTCAGGGAAGGGTTGGCCCCCATCACCTAAGCTCTCCCCAGCCACTAGGCCTCCACTCCCAGTTACAGAGAGAGACAGAAATAGTGGGTAAATATACAAAAGGGCCCAGGGCCTATGCTCTCCTAGAAGCTGAGCCCAGAGACTTAATGCTACTGCTTAGTAGTCTCCTGCTGCCCATCTCTGGAAGGATGGTGGCAGAGCACCCCCCCCCACCTTTTGCCTCAGAGAGGTCTGTAGGGACCCCCAGAGGGAAGAATGGGAGGACTGAGATTGCCAAGACCACCGGTCCAGCCCACCAATCACAAATCACAGCAGTCCTCACTGCCAAGTGCAGTGCCAAGGGTGAGAGATGGCATGACCGGGGGTCCCAACACCTGGAGAGCAGCAAGTCACTCCTTCAAGAAGGGCCCACCAAAGAAACGGAGGCTTCACACATGTGCAAAACGCATTTGGTCAAGATCAACATGACGTTTGTCTTTTCCATAAAAAACAAGAACAAACAATTGTTTTCTGTACAACGAAAAACAAAACTGAGAACACTTCTCTCTCTCTGTAGGATCAAGAAAGGGACAAAATACTGGTTGCATGTGGACTCAAAATAACACTTTTTGTTAAAAAAAAAAAAAAAAAAGAAAGAAAAATCAAGAAGAGCTTGAACTATTTGTGCTCCAGGAAGCTTGGATTTACCTGCCAAAAGTAAAAAGTAAACTCAAGTCAAGGGATATGTCTTTGTCTTTGTAGCCAAATTGGCTGGGTCATCAGCAGAAAGTGTCCTAGGAAAGGATGAGGCCCTGTCGGACCCCCAAAGCCACATGTCTGAGAGCTGAGGCCTCTCCAGCAACCTTTGCAGAGGGAGGCCTTGCCTGTGGGCCCTGCTCCCACAGGACGGTAAGGGCACTCAGCCATTGGTTAGCCTGGGCCTTTAGGCACAGGCGACATCTGTGGGTTCCTCAGGCCAGAGGCAGCAGGCTTGGGCCCTCCCACATGGCCCTGTGGAGGGCTGAGCAGGGGCCTGGTGCCATGCCCAGCAGTGTTCCAGGCCTCACATGGACTTGAGTGTACTGAGTGGGAACAGGTGGAACAGGTTGTGGTGAGTGGGTGTGGAGAAATACAGCTGCTCACTGGGCACAGGATTGTCACATGGAATGCTTAGCCCCAGCGTCTGCTCAAAGTTCAGCAGCTGCTCCATGAAGTTGAAGTTGGGCAAGATGTTGGACTTTTTCCTCTTGATGAAGTCAAGTGTCATTGAGTGACAGGTTCATCTTCTGCATCAGCTAGGCCACAGTGACTGTCACTGAGTGGCTGATGGCTGCCAGGCAGTGCACCAGGACACCACACTTCTTGGAGCGGGTCTGGTCAATGAAGCTGATGGCCTCAAGGAAGAAATGGAAGAGGTTCTGGCTTCAGTGGTCAGAGATGGGGATCTGCTTGTAGGTGAACTCGCAACCATGCTTGAAGGCATTGGGTAAGTTGGGTGTGACATTGAGGACATACTTGATGCTACACTTGCCAAGCATGTCCAGGTTGGTGGAGTCCTTGGTGCAGCTGAGGTAGAGGTAGGGCAGGATCTAGACAGGGAAGGCTGGTTGGCTAGGTGGCACAGGGCTGCCATGGACTCAGTGGCACTGCTAGGCAGCTCTCGGTCTGACTCGTGGTCCCAACAGTTAGAGCTGATGTGTGGGCCCCCCAGGCCCAGCAGAGGTGGGTGGCAAGCTACTGGGTGAGGACGAGCTGTCCACATTGGTCTCTCAGTGCTCTATGAACTCTGTATGAAACTTGGTGAAACCACCTTGGAGATAGTAGGCCTGGCAGCCGTTGTTGCGCAGCTTCTGTAGCAGCAGACCGAGCACCAAGGCTGGAGCATCGGGTTCGGGCTGCCAGTCTGCCATGGCCTTGTCTTAGAGCAGCACGGTGGCCGCCTTATAGCGCTTGGCGAAACGCTCCTTGTCGGCAGGCATGGTTGGGGATAACGGAGCAGATGAGCAGGTTGCCCTTGTGCAGACGGCGCAGCATGAGACCCGGGATGGCTAAGTTGATGGCCGTTTGGATGTCCGACGACTCAAAGAGCTTTTGCGGTTGGCAGTCTAGCAGCAGCAGCGCCGCGCCTCCAGCTCCACCAGTGGCCACTCCGCACTCTTGCAGGGCATGGCCCCTGCTCGGGTCGCCGCGCTCACCCCAGTGCCTGCGTTGGACCCACACCCAGCACCGGGCTCGGACCCGGCCCAGGTGCCCCCAGCAGCCACCGCCGACACCCTCGAAGCCGACGTGTGCGCCCGCGCTGGGGGTCCGCAGAGCTGGTTTTTCATGGGGAGAGCGGGCGGCCTGGGCCGAGCAGCCCTGTCCTGGGACCATGCTCTGGCTGCGCGGGCCCCAGCAGCGTCTCCCGGCACCGGCCCAACATTTTGAACTTTTAAAACATTTTTAAAAAGAAATGAGTTACAGATTCAAAACACTAATTAATTAAGCATTCTATCCCTCCTCCAGCCTGGTTCACCAAATATAACACAAATCTCTGGGCTTGGCTCTTCCCAGCTGGGTCCCAACCTCTGTTCCCACCTGTGTCTCATTTGCCTTGGCTTTTCCCCTTTGTCCATTCAACACTCCACCTGTCAAGTAACCACAAGCCCTTACATTCTCCACTCCAATCTCTGCACCTGTCCTGGCCATGTACTTGCTAGCTGGGTAACTGATTTGTCTCCTTGCTATATTAATAGGACTGCACCTACTCCTTCTTGTGGATGGGGCCATGTTTTACTCCCTGCATGCCCCTGAGGTGCTTGGCTTCATACCTTATATTCAGTAGGTTCACCATAAATTATTTTAAAAATATACTTCAGATGTATTTAAATTATTTTCATGTTATAAAGATCCAACATGCATTCTGCACCGTGACACTGTGGCAGCCTAGAAATAGAGGCAACCTCAATTGCTATGTGAATGGAGTGACTACTGCTGGCTTCACATAGCCCAGCTGTTTAGCCCCTCTTCTGAGGTTTAGCATCAGGCAAACACAAGCCTATCTAGGATTCATTTGTGTTTAATTTTAAATGTTTCATTATAGGGAATTTTAAACATGTATGAAGATAGATGCAGCTAACCTCCATGTACCTATTACCCAGTACCAACAATTCATAACTCATGGCCAACTTTGTAAATATCATTTTGGAAAAGATAAATTTATAATATGGCTCTCCAGTCATAGGGCTTGTCAATGATAGGCCTTAAAAATCCATAAAAAAAGAGAGGTTGAGGGCGGTGCCTGTGGCTCATTGAGTAGGGCGCTGGCCCCATATACCAAAGGTAGGAGGTTTAAACCCGGCCTCGGCTGAATGCAAAATAGAAAAATAGCTGGGCATTGTGGTGGGCGCCTGTAGTCCCAGCTACTTGGGAGGCTGAGGCAAGAGAATCGCCTAAGCCCAGGAGTTGGAGGTTGCTGTGAGCTGTGTGACGCCATGGTACTCTACCGAGGGTGATAAAGTGAGACTCTGTCTCTACAAAAAAAAGAAAAGAGAGGTTGTTAGACTCTACTGGGAACAAATGTATCAAAATAGACCTCTGCTGGGTTGGGCTCTGAAGATAAGACACCCAGGACAAGCAATGCTTGGGAGTTACATAATTAAAACTCATTCAATTGGATGAAGCCAATAGTCAGAAGTTCTAAAATCTAAGTATGAAATAGGGACCACCCAAAGAGTAAAGGACTCCGGTAGGATCCCTGTGAAGTCTTGGCTCTTTAGTTCTGAATCACCATCCATTAGACATTATCTACGTCCTCAGCCACCTGAGACAGTAACCCTGGTGCTCCAGGGTAAGTGAAAACTGTACCCTCAGAAAGGAATGAAAATTAAAGTAGAGCTGATGCATAGGCAAACGTACATCTGGGGTACTGAAGTATTTAAAATCAGTTTGTGTTACACAAACAGATCAGTAATGTAATCATTATAATACTAGGTGTGTTTGGTCTACATCTTCAATTGCAAAAGCATTTAAAATAATTTCATACATTAAATTGGGGGATTTTTTCTTTTTCTTTTTTTTTTTTTTTTTTTTGTGGTTTTGAACCCCCAGGGCTGGGTTTGAACCCGCCACCTCTGGCATATGGGGCCAGCGCCCTACTCCTTTGAGCCACAGGCGCCGCCCCAAATTGGGGGATTTTAATTGAATGCTTAGAAGTATTTAACAATTAATGCTTAAGTGTTTGCAAAATTGTAAGTTGGCTCGGCGCCTCTGGCTCAACGAGCTAAGGCGCCAGCCACGTACACCTGAGCTGGCGGGTTCGAATCCAGCCCGGGCCCGCCAAACAACGATGGCTGCAACCAAAAATGGCCGGGCGTTGTGGCGGGTGCCTGTAATCCCAGCTACTTGGGAGGCAGAGGAAGGAGACTCACTTGAGCCCAGGAATTGGAGATTGCTGTGAGCTGTGATGCCACAGTACTCTATCCAGGATGACAGCTTGAGGCTCTGCCTCAAAAAAAAAAAAAAAAAAAAAAGAAAAGAAAAATTGTAAGTTGTTAAACCTGTAAGTTTTCATTTATTTTTATTCATTTTTTTTTTTTTTTTTTTTAGAGATGGAGTCTTGATCTATCACCCAGGCTGGAGTTTACTGGCATAATTACAGCTCACTGCAACCCCCAACCCCTCCTGCCTCAGCCTCCTGAGTAGCTGAGACTACAGGCATGCACCACCATGCCTTTGTTATTAGTTATGTAAACAGTTTGTACATTATTTAGGAAAATGTTCATTGTTTACTATTTGTTTAATGAACTATTCCCCAAAATTGATAAATTTATTACATTACTAGATTAAACATTAAATAGTGCTCAAAGGGTTATAGGTTTTTTCCTTCACACTAAGCTTATGGGACATTAAGACTCAGAGGCACAGGGGGGCAGGTTCAAGCCCAGCCCCAAACCTGCAAAAAAAAAAGAAAGAATCGGAGGCAGCTTCCAGGATGCAAGGAAGGGATATGCTTTTCCCCCACTTCTGGCCTCTGGGCACCATCCTGAGGATGGGATGCTGGCACTGGGGCTGCCTTAGCCATCTTGCTATCTGGATGGCAGTGGCAGAGGATGGCTAGAGAAAAGATCAGAAAGCCCTGGAGCTGCTGCCTTGCTCTGTAAGAGGTCTCTTCCCCTGGGGATTCTAATTACATGCAACTTTACTGCCTGCCTCTCCAGCCCACCTCACCTGCTCCTAATAGCTCTCAACCTTGGCTGCACACTGGGATCTTCTACTGATGCTTCCCTGATCCCATCCTTAGAGATTCTGATTTAACTGGTTCTGGGTGCAGCCTGGCTGGCAAGTGACTATTGAAGAAACTACCCAGGTGATGCTAATGAACAACCAGTGCTGGGATGATCTAACCGTAAGCCATCACTTCTTTTCCCCTTGTAATTTTATGTGTCTACCTTAGACTGTGGTTATTTGCCTGCTTCTTCCTTCTCCTACCAGACTATGGCCTCAAAATGGCCTTCCACACAATGCACGTGGCCCTTCACTGCTCCACGTGACTCCACATGTGGAGGTACCTGTTGCTGATGGAAGTAGCAGAGTCACTTTTTTTTTTTTTTTTTTTTAGACAGTCACTCACTATGTCGCCCTCGGTAGACTACCGTGGCGTCACAGTTCACAGCAACCTCAAACTCTTGGGCTTAAGAGATTCTCTTGCCTCAGCCTCCCAAGTAGCTGGGACTACAGGCGCCCATCACAATGCCTGGCTATTCTTGTTGTTGTTGTTACAGTTGTCATCGTTGTTTAGCAGACCCAGGCTGGGTTTGAACCTACCAGCCCCGGTGTATGTGGCTGGCGCCCTAACCACTGAGCTATGGGTGCTGAGTCCAGAGTCACATCTTGGAATTTAGGTTCTATAGTAAATGCTTAAGGCCACAAATGAGTCAAAAGTACCCTTGACAACAATTCTGGAAGGCTCTGCCCTGGAGCCTGACATACTATCTCCCCATCACCATCCATGGAGACACCTTCCTCCTGGACCGGAACAGAAAGCTGCCTCCTCCACCAGACACCAGAGAAAGTAGGTGGTTTATGTTTAGAGGCCACCTCGTATTAAAAACACACATCGAAACATGTGCCTTACCCTCACAGCAGGATGCTCATACCATGAACAGCCCACAGGAACCAGAATGACTGACCCTACAGGAGACACACATCTCCTATCCCACCCACTCCTGAGCATATGGTCCTCACATCCACCAGTGGGTGGAATCACCCACATCATTTAAACTTTATGTCAAGGATATAGAGCTGAATTCATGTGATTTACTGTATGAGCAATGTCCCTCCACCTCCATTGCACGTTCACATCTAGCTCAAGCAGGTCCTCCCCTTCCTCCCACTTGCCCCGCAGGTGGCTGGCCCGGCCTCTCTTCTTTACTGCCCTCCCTGCCCATCCTCTCAAAGACTGATGTTCCATAGGTCTCTACCCTTGGCAAATCTCATTAACTCCCCTCCTTGGGGCTCTCAGCTCCACTTAGGGCTCCTGAATCTGTATAAAACCATAAGACTTCCCTTCCCAGTTAAGAGAGACATGGCCTAAGAGGTTTCTCCACATGTGCTCTGAGGTAGAGTGGGGAAGACAAAGAATTCGACTATGCCTCGGAGGCTGGGCTTGCATGACAGAAAGGAACACAGTAAGTAGGAAATAGGAGTCTTTTTTGAATGAATGAATCCATGGTAAGAGTAAGTTTTCTATCAGCTTTCAAGGGGCGCACCCTACCTCTCAGATATATTCACAGGCCTCAATTTCACATGCTCATCTGGGATGCCAGGCCCTCTGCCACACCAAGCCACACCAAGCTCAGCAGTGCTCATAGGCCTTTAATCTGTAACTGCCTGACCATACTCCATCACTGCCCCAGGAAGTGGGCAGGGATGAAGATGCATGGCCAGGAGGGCCAAACCAGCTCTGAGTCCAAGAGGGAAAGGCTGGAGTCAGGCTGGGGCCTGTGCAGGGGACTCCTGGCCCCAGGCAATGAGGGAGTTGCTGGCCTGGGCAAGCTCGGCGATGGTCACCCGACCCCGCTGTCGGATGAAGTTGGCCACAGCAGCCAGTTCCTCTGGTGTTATATAGATAAACTTGCCCCGGTCGTCAATCACACCTGTGGGGACATACAGGTTTTAAGGCTGGGTCCCTCTGGGCCCTCCCTGCCTGGCCTGAGAATGCCCATTCACTCCTTCACAACTGGTACAGAGCCCTCCAAGTCTCCTGTCTGCCTGGGCTTTCCTGCCTGCATCCAATTCAGGCTGGGAGATTCAAATCAGGCATCCCTGCCTCTCCCCCTCTACCCACAGACATCTTTAAGGCCTCAGCACCCCCTCCTTATAATTGCATCCAACTGCTCAATGCCCTTTGTTGCACACCCCTCACCCCAACCAGGGATGGTCATCCTGCCCCTGCAATAAGTCCCTGCAGCCCCCTGTGGACAGATAGTCCCCAAGGCCAAGGCGTGCAGGTATTCTCATCCTCTCACCTGTTAAAGTCCCCTCAGCCAACAGGTCCTGGATGCGGTTTATGGTATCCTATGAGAAAAACAATTCTCAGAGCAGGGAGAGGCACTGTCGTCACTAGAAAAAACACCTGCAACCTCCCTCCCACTACAGCACAAGCTCCTCCTCTCTCTCACACTGACTCTCAGTGTGATTCTGTGCTTCTTTGGTGGGCCCCTGGTCCTGAGCAACAAAGGCTCTCTTCCAGTTAGGAGGGCAGCATGGTGATGCTTGGCCACACAGGTTGGTGTAGTCTGTTTGCAAGAGTTGTTGAGGTAACTGGATTTGGACTACTTTGATAACATGGACTGGTAGACTGATGGGGTTTGGACTTTTGTTTTTCTTTCTTTCCTGTTCTTCCTAGTAAAAATGCAGGATTCCTAGGATGCCAAGAGATTCCCACACACTACTCACTCTTGGTTGGGGGCAGGGTGGAGGTGCATCAAGACTCTATCTTTAAGGCAAGCCCCGTCTCCTAGCCACACAGATCCCTTGGCCACACTCCGCATAGCAGGCCATCTTCTAGGGCTTACCTGAGTCCGGAGGCCCACCTGGGAAGCCAGATCTTCCAAGAGCACAACCTTGGACTGCTACAAGGAAAGAAACAGAAGGGGAGAGAGACTGAGGGTGAGCTTGGGCAAATTCCTCTCAGCATGGTTTTGCACTCTTATCTGTTCTGAGTGGCTGGATAAACACTGTGCACATTTCTGTGGGTAAGCCTTGCTCCCCAACACATGCAGAAACACACACTCCCACAACCACCCATAACAGAGGCACACATATTCATAAACTTTCTCATCCCTGCTACCATCCTCTGCATCCAGCCATTTTTTTTTTCTTCTGGAGACAGAGTTTCACTCAGTCCCCCTGGGATTGAGTGCCCTGGTGTCACAGCTCAAAGTAACCTTAAACTCTTGAGCTCAAGTGATCCTCTTCCTTCAGCCTCCAAAGTAGCTGGGACTACAAGTGCCCACTGCAATGCCCAGCCATTTTTTAGAGACAGGGTCTCACTCTTGCTCAGGCTGGTCTCAAATTCCTGAGCTCAGGCAATCTGCCCACCTTGGTCTCCCAGAGTGCTGGGATTATAGGCGTGAGCCACTATGCCCAGCCCCCAACTATGTCTTTTCAATAATATGGACAAGTTGGCAGGGGAGGCACCACAAAGAGGGAGGGAGGGGGTGCCAAATCACCAAAACCTATTTTTAAAAACTGTCACCAGGACTCACATTTGCTGAGGACCAGGACAAGGTACTGAGGTGTGGAGGACACAAGGAAAATGAGGTCAAGGTTGGGCTATGAGACAGGTGAGTACATGGACAAGGAGTGAACAGACAAAGGGCTCCACAAGCCAGGGGCTCTCGGGAGAGGCAGGAAGACCCACTCCCTTGCTACCCTCTCAGCCAGGTGTCTATAGACCCAACATGCCCACACTTCTTTTCACCCATTCTCTTCCCACTGTCTGAGACATTAAGCCCACCCTTAGGATGACTGTCAATAACACTGCAAAGTGCTTTCCATCACAGCTGTGTTTCATGCTCCACAAGTTGCCCTCACACCTTCAGTGGAAATTTAGATCCCAGGGTGCAGCCAAGGGTCTGTGGCTGGGTCTGTGCAGGCATCTGCCTTCATTCCCTACCCAGACAGCATATGATAAGGCAGTCTTGTGCATTTCTGTGACTCCTCCACAACAAATGAGCTGAAGGAAGACTGACATGGTGACACCTCCGGGCTGCAGATGGCATGTGACTTGTTTGAAATGCCAACTGTATGTGCAAGCAGGGAGGCAAGTGAGAGGTAGTTGACCAGGGGCTGGGCAAGAACAACGGGACCTGGCCAGCTGGCCTTTACCTACAAAACAAGGAATGATGGCTGGGCATGGTAGCTCACGCCTATAATCCTAGCACTCTGGAAGGCTGAGATGGGTGGGTTGCTCGAGCTCAGGAGTTCAAGGCCAACCTGAGGAAGAGCAAGACCCCATCTCTACTAAAAACTAAAAAAAAAAAAAAATTAGCTGGGTATCATGGCAGACGCCTGTACTCCCAGCTACTCAGGTGGCTGAGGCAGAAGGATCACTTGAACCCAAAAGTTTGAGGTTGCCATGAGCTAGGCTGACACCACAACACTCTAACCTGGGACAACAGAGTGAGACTTTGTCTTAGAACAGCAACAATAACAATAAAAAAACCCCATGGAACAGGCACAGGGCTCTCAGAACAGCCTAGAGCAGGAACACAAAGTCACCTCAGGTAGTCCCTTGAGGACCTGGCCTGAGGTGCTGCTGGGACCAAAAGCGTGTTTCAAAAAGCAAACAAGCTGGGCATGCTGGTACACACCTATTTTCCCAGCTACTTGGGAGGCTAAGGCAGGAGGATGGTTTGAGCTCAGTCATGGTCAGACAGAAGAGTGGACTGACAAGATCAAGCTACTCCCATACCTCACATAAACTACACTGGGTGCAGAAATGTTCCTCCAGTTCTGAAATCTTGAATCAAAAGGCCCATCCCTTTAGAGCAGTGGTTCTCAACCTTCCTAAGGCTGTGACTCCTTTAATATAGTTCCTCATATTGTGATGACCCCCAACCATAAAATTATTTTCGTGAATTAGCAACGAAAATAATTTTATGGCTGGGGGTCACCACACATGAGGAACTGTATTAAAGGATCGCGGCATTAGGAAGGTTGAGAACCACTGCTTTAGAGTGAAGAGGATGGGCCAAGCATGGTGGTTCACACCTGTAATCTTAGTACTCTGGGAGGCCGAGGTGGGTGGATTGTTTGAGCTCAGGAGTTTGAAAACAGGCTGAGCAAGAGTGAGACCCTGTCTGTACTAAAAATAGAAAAAAAGTTGTGGCAGGTGCCTGTAGTTGTAGCTACTAGGGAGGCTGAGGCAAGAGAATCGCTTGAGCCCAAGAGTTTGAGGTTGCTGTGAGCTATGACACCATGACACTCTACCAAGGGCATCAGAGTGAGACTCTGTCTCAAAATAAATAAATAAATAATAAGAAAAGAAAAAAAGAGTGAGGAAGATGATGGGTGGATTGAATTTCAGAAGTCTTTTTTCTCCCTACAAGACAGCAGCTCTGGGAGAATCAGCCAGCACAGGCTGGAAAAACTTCTAAGCTCCTAAAGAGTTTAGAGAACTCCCAGAAAATGGTACCTCCAGGGAACCATTGAAAGGCCTAGAACTGGGCAACTTTACACCACTTTCTGCATACAAGACAGGGACACTGAAGGTGATCCTTGCCTCTAAATCTACATGGGAAGGCTTCCTGGAAAGGGACTTCAAGACCATGTTGCTGTCTACTGAGTAGGTAGAGACAGCAAGTTCCAAAAAACAGCAGAAAGCAGATAGAAAGCAATCCTGCCAGGGCTGCACTTCCTGGTCAAGTGTGCCAGAGTGGAGAAAGGGCTCCAACAGAGGGAAATGCTTACAACCTGCACGGACAGGACCCTCTGAGAGCTGTCCATGTTTTTCCCTCTTCCTTTTAAGAGCTCCTATGTCCCAGGGCTATGAGCCCAGCCCTTCACTGCTGGGATGCATCTAAACCCTATTCCCTTTTGGAAGAGGTAGAGGATTATGCAAGCCCTGACTTCTTGCCAGCCCCTAGCAGCACCCCCACCGCCACCCCCGCTCCCTCTGCACTCCTTCCCTCAGCCGCCTCTGCACCTCTGAGCTGCACTTGAAAACCTCTCCCCTCACCGCATCCTTCGTGGGAGAGAAGTTGCTTAGCAGCAAACCAGAGCAGGACGTGCTTATGCAATCAAAGAGGTGTGGGCCAGTCTGTGCAGTGCCTGCAGATGGAAGGGGACATACTGCAGCCCCATCCTAGATTCCAAAGCAAACACCATCCTGTTTCCGTGCAAGACCCAAAGTTCCAGTCAGGAGCACGTGGCAGAGGACGCTTGCTTCAACTCAGTGGAGCGTCAGTGTGACAGAACTGACAGAAAACACACATGAAGAGACTTGGAAACACAAAAGTGACTCACTGAGCGTGGGGTCTGAAGAGCAGGGAAACTGTCAAGCCCAGAGTGTGAGGAAATGATCAAAGGCTGGAGCCTTCCACACAAACCCAGGTCCTTCTCCACCTTCAGGGTCAGAGGAGGGGATCTCCTGGCCAAGACTCCGGCAGTTCAGCCCCTCTGAACTCCCTTGCCTGCTCCAGCATGGGTTCAAGTGAACTGCCCACAGCCCCCACTAGGGTCTGACCCCTAGGCCCTGAGGAAGAGGTGACACAAATGCACACATAAGGGCAGGGAGTTGACACCATGCTCTGTTTTGCAGCTTCTTACCTTGATGTAGTTGATGAATTCTGCCAGGAAGCTGTGGGACTAGAGGAGCAGAGAAATTAGGATGCATGTCCCCCTGGCAGGGGTGCAGGCTCTCTGACTACCCACCTGGCTATGTACCAGCTGCCCACCTAAGGGCCACCTACCTGTGTGACCGCCCAACCACCTGCATGTGCCACCTGCCCACCTGCCTACATGAGCAACAGAGCCTCCCAGGGTCAGGGTTTCCGGGCACCATCCTCTGCCAAAGACAAAGTCTCTCTGGCCACTAAAGTCTGCTGGTACTGGTACCCACCCACCTCTCACTGGCCTGCTAGGGTATCTGGGATGGGGTGGGTGGCTCCGATAAGCACGGGGCAGCTTCCTAGGGGTGGCAGGCCCACCTGCTCCTCAGTCATGGTCTCGCCCACGCCCTCCTCCTCCACCACAAAGGCCTCCTTCAGTTTCAGGTATTCCTCATGCTCCCGCTGTGCCTGCTCCTCTCGGGCCTTCCTCTCTGCCTCCTCCTGTGGACACAGAGGAGGAAAGAAATAGGAATTGGGGACAAATGTTCTGGTTACTGCTGTCCTTGTAGGGCATACAGCCCAGCCCTCTCTCAGGGACAGAGCTCCTTTAAGACCTCATCCCCCTATCCCAACTGCACAACTGGCAGAGGCCCCTCTTGTCTTCAGCCCTATCACCACCCAGACAAATGCTACTGACTCTCTCCCCTTGCCCACTCCTGAAAACCCTGTCATGATCCCATGCCACCATGTCCTCCAATCACTCCCCCACTCCTCCTACCCTGTCACATCCAAACTTCATGAACAAACATACAACTCACCTACCCAGCCCCCTCCAATCTGGCTTCCATGTACCCAGATCCACTAAAACAACTCATGCCATGGTCTCACTCACACCCTCTGCTCACCAGATTCAAAGGACAACCTTCAGGCCTCATATCCATCCCTGTCCTCTCAGCGGTGCTGGACACAGCTGACCATCCTTTCCTGCCTTAGCTTCAGGCCCCAGCCTTTCCTGGATTTTCTCCTGCTCCCTGGGCTGTTCTGCCTGCCTCCTTCATCATTCAACCTGTCCCTTCTCTCTCCTCCTCTCTCTCTGGGCCACCTCGCCCATGCCCATAGCATCAACAACATTTTTCTTGCCAATGACTGCCACAGTTGTATCCCACCCAAATCTCTCCTCCCAAACACAGAACTGCCCACGTAACACACTTACTGAGCCAATTCACAGGCACCAGACAGACCCTGTGATCTACTCCCCCATGTCTGGTCCTCTTCCTGGGTCCCTGGCTTGGTGAATCACATAGCCATCTGGTCAAAGGCCCTGGTCAGAAATAGGTGCCATTGACTACTTCTTTCTCTAACTTCCCTAAGGCCCCATGGTCTTTCCATGTTGCTCCATCACCACCACCACCACCTAATATAACAGCCTGTCTCAACCCAACCCATTTTTCAGAGCACTCAGAAAAGTTTTTTTTAAACATGAAGCTCTGGGAGGCTGAAGTGAGAGGACTGTTTGAGGCCAGGAGTTTGAGACCAGCCTGAGCAAGAGTGAAACCCTATCTCTACAGAAAAGTAGACACATTAGCCAGGTATGGTGGCATGCCTGTAGTCCCAGCTACTCAGAAGGCTGAGCCCAGGAGTTTGAGCGTGCTGTGAGCTAGTCTGATGCCACTGCATTAGCCTGGGAGACAGAGTGAGACACCAGAGGGAGGCTGTGCAGTGACTGTTTCCAAAGAAATATGAGAAAGTGAGAAGAAAACAGTAGAGAAATCTGGCATTACAGTGAAGAAATCTGTAAATGCAGTTACAGCCAAGTGATCAAGGTTAACATCATTAGTGATAAGTCAAGTGGATAATGTGGACCCTTGGTATGCTGTGTTGAAGATGGAACTTCACTGGTCATCTTCTTCCCTCAAATCTGTAACTCCAGTCTAACCATGAGAAAAAAGTCAGGCAAACTCAAAATGGGGGACATTCTACAAACTACTTGCCTAGGACTCCTCAAACCTATCAATATCATCAAAAAACAGGAAAGCCTGAGAAACTGTCATGACCCAGAGGAACCTGGATCATGTCAGGAGACACGACAACTAAATGTAACATGGCATCCTGAACAGGACGCTAGAAAAAAACAAGGATACTAAGGAAAAACTGATAAAATATGAATAACATGTAGTGTTTAGTTAATGATAACTGATCAGTTGTGAAAAATGATGATCAGTTGTGGGAAGATGTTAAGGATAGGGGAAACCAGGCACAAGGAAAAAGAGTCAGGATATTTAAGGTACATTAGGTGAGATTCATATTTAGAAAAGTAAAAAATCCGTGTGAATGCCCCCTTGCCACTGTGCTCGGCCCCTTCTGCTATAGCACTCACAGGAAGGCTTCCCCCCCATCCAGGGTTCTGGGACAACAGAACAGTCCTAGGAAGTTATAGGTCTTCCCAGCTGGGGAAGCCCTAACCCCACATCTTTGTGCTGTTCCCTTTCTCAGAACAGAGGAAGCATCTGGCCAACAAACATCTGTCAACCACTTTTAGCGCAATGGCCCCCATTCCCTGAGTACCTCCCCTATGTCAGGCCCTCAGCAGATCTACCATCTCTTACGACGAACTTTAACAGACTCAAAGCCTTCAGGACCAGAGCCCCCTCACATCTCTACCCTCTGACTCACTGTGCCCAGCCACCGTGACCATATCAGTGTCCTTCAAATGCCCCAGGCACATGCAATAGTCACATACACAGGAATCCCCATTCATCTCTGGCTCCGCTTTTCAGCAGCAGCTTTCACAGGCTATGTCTAAAGCCCAGGGACCAAGTAAACCTGGACCTGCCCTTGTGCCAGGTCCATGGCCCACCTGTAGGTTGGAGATGTTGGGGAGCTGCACAAAAAGCAACATTGCCTGGTCAGGAGTTAGAGGTCAGAGTTAGAGGCTGGCCTTACCTTCTGCTCCTCTTCCAGGCGAAGCCGCTCCTCCTCCTTTTTCCACTCTGCTTCACGCTGGGACTCCAGGCGTCTCCGCTCCTCACGTTCAGCTTCCTCTGCCTAAAGAGAGGTCTTTACAGGGGCATATTCCCCTACAGGGTGCTAAACTCCCAGACAGGCAAGGGAAGGAAATGCCTGGGCCAGGACACAGGCCAAGGCTGCAGGAAACAGCCAGGCAAGCAGCAAACACCAGCCCAAAGGGCAAGAAGCTGGTGTTTGCTACTTAGGGAGTCTGCTTCAGGAAACAGGGAAAACAGGCTCTTTCCCACTTCCCAGATCTGCACCCCATCCCTCTTGCTTGCCTCACGCTGGGCTTTTCGAGCTTGTTTCTCCTCCAGCTTTCGTAGTTTCTTGGCTCCAATTTTCCCTGACAGGTGAGTTTCTACTGGCTTTTCCATGCCTTCTTCCTCCTGGGCTGGGTATGATCAAAAACAGTTCAAAGGGCAAGCGTGGTGGCTTAAGCCTGTAATCCTAGCACTTTGGGAGGCGTAGGCTGAATTCAAGACAAGCCTAAGGAAGAGAGAGACCTACTCTCCAAAAATAGCAGAGCGTTGTAGTGGGCACCTGAGGCCCCAGCTACTTGGGAGACTAAAGCAAAAGGATCACTTGAGTTCAAGAGTTTGAGGTTGCTGTGAGCTATGATGCCAGGGCACTCTACCAAGGGCGACATAGTAAGACTCTGTCTCGAAAAGAAAAACAGGTCACAGCCAGTGAGGACTATGATGATAGACATACCCTCATCAATCCCTTTCCATTTCTACCCACCTGCAAATGTCACTAGCCCAGCTCTGTCCGCCACAGGCATCTGCCATGGATGCATGTGTGTGTGCGTGCATGTGTATGTTAGTGTACTTGTGTTAGGGGTGGAGGAAAAGTGAGGGGACCACGGAGCAAGAGAACAGAAGAGAAGTTTAGATACTGTAAAGCCATAAAGAGGGAGATACCAGGTTCCATACCTGAGTGTCTGATGATTACAGGAAAGACTGTCTGGGCTTGCAGAGTTCTCTGGTTTCTGTCTCTGTACCAAACCTCCAGAAAAGGATGACTCCATGGGGAAATTTAATCCAGCATCAAATATGAAATCCTCCTTGCTCAGAAGTTGCTGAGAGTTCTGTGCTTAGCCCTGGCCAGAATTACCCCTTTGTCCCACCAGAGCCGGGCCAAAAAGACAACCCCAACTGCAGGACTACCCCAAGGCCAGATGAAAGTTAAAGACCTACTAATGCCTGAGCAAAAACAGTGTCTAAAACTAAGTCTGAGACAGGAAGGATGACACAACACAGGGCCCCTTTTTGAGCCAAGGGGCTAATCTGCAAGGGTACAAAGCAAAAGACCCCAGTTTCTGGGAAAGGCCCAGATGCCCACTTCCTGGGCTCAAGTCAGTCATCCAATATAAAGACTTTTAGTCCTGAGGGTGCTTTTGGTCTTCCAGAACCAGAGATATGGAGACCTCTGTATCAACAGAATGTCTCTATCCCCAAACTATTCTCCTGGGGTTACAGGTGACCCCACTCCAGGAACTGCAGAAGCTCTTGGCCAGGCACTCTGTGTATAGGGCAAGGTCTTCAGGGAATCAATTTGCCCATACCAGAAAAGATACTGGAATGTGAGGAGTGGACTGAGGAATATTCTGAGTCAATCAGCCCTCTTACTTGAATACTGATAGCCAAAATGAAGAAAGAGGAGGCTGGCCCAGTGGAATTGGGGTCAAGACGCAAGGCTGTTGCCTCCAAGACCAAAGGCCAGGTCACAAGTCTCCCTTCACTCCACCTGTGGCTCCCATATGTCCCTCCCACACTGAGGCTTCACACCTTACTCCTCCACTTAGCTTTGGGGATCCCCTCACCCTATCCTCCAATTCAGCCTCTTTCCCAGTGAAGCTGGGGCCCTCTCACCTGGGATGACAGCTTCATCCTCATTCTCATCCACTTCTGCCCAGGCCACTCGCTGGGCTCGCCGCTGGGCCTGTAGGCGGCTGCCTAGGTCCCTCCGGCGCCGAGCCCTGCCTCCAGCTCTCTGCTCTTCAGGCTCCAGGGGCCGGGGCTGGGCCACCCGGGCTGCTACTACTGGTTCTTCCTCATTATGCAGTGGCTCTTGGTCAGCTGTGAGGAAGAGAACAGTGTCACCCAGGCAGCCCAGTCCACCAGATGGCAGGGGGTACAGTAGCCTGGAAGTCTCACCCTCTTCTGCTCAGCCTCCTTCTGCCCACAGCAAAGCCCCAACTTCTCAGTCTGACTGGCAAGGCCTTTTCAACAAGGCCCACACCTTAATCCTATGCAGCAAGCTCACCCCCACCTGTGTTGATACTTTTTGTTCTCTCCCAAGGCCTTACCTTTCCAGGTGGCCTCTCAGGAGACTCCCACCCTGACATGTCTAGATCTCATCCGATGCCCACCACAGGACTATGTTTATTTCTTGCATAACACCACCTGTCATGGTTTCATCTGGCGCCTCAGCCAGAGTACGCTCTCAGATGGGAGCTAAGTCTCTCCTCCTATGAAGATTTGTTGGCTTTGGGCCTTACCGTAGCTTCTTTCTCTCCTGCTCTTGGAGAATGCATGTGCCCTGACATAGCTTGTGGGCCCAGGGAGGGGGAGAGACACATACGTGATCATCTGGCCGATGATCACAGTACAGAACAGGGTGGAAGGGAGGCTAAGGCAACCTGGGTTCTCTCCTTGGGCGAGGGGCGAGGAGGTGGAGGGACAGCACTTCAGAGAGTTTCCTGGAATGTCTTTCACCTTTCTCCACCTCATAGGCAGGCAGAAAACACTCGGAAGCCCACCTCCTGGCACCAGTCTGGAGCCAGCCTGGGAAGAATGTAAAAACCTGGCGGCCTCCCTAAAGTGCGCGCGATAGGATATGGCCCAGATCAAGAAGAATGGATTATGTGTCCACCAGGGACTGACCCTTCTGGGTCTGCACGTGTGGAGGGCTCAAGGGCTAAGAGAGAAATGGAGCAAGGCTCTCGTTTGGGGCGCAGAGAAAGGTGATGGTGGGCTGCCACACGGTTCCCAGGCAGAGTTCTAGCACTGTAGAATCTCCAGCAGTCCCTCAACTCAAGCACATACGCGCACGCGCAAGACCTGGGTGACGCGTGCCAAGATCGTCAGCCCAGCTAGGCATGCCTGCGCATGCGTATGAGCCGCGGCAGGCCGGCCTACAAAGGCTTAGAAGGCCGGAGACCTGTCCCCGTGGGACCTGCCGCGGCAGCTTCTCCTACCTGCTGCCTCCTGGCTTCGGCTGCGAGTCAAGAAGAAGATAAAGCACACAAGCAGAGCCGCTGCCGCCAAGTACACCAAGGGCGCCATCATGACGACGGCCTCCGAGTAGAAACACGGTCTCCACCCGGAGGACCCAGAGCGCCTAGGCCCCGCCCACCGACCTACGACTCCTCCCTTGCCCCCCGTTAGACTCCGCCCACTACTCGGGTCCCGAGCAGGCCTCTTACTTCACCTGGCGGCTTTGATTTTTACTTTAAAATAAAGTATTGAGGGCAGCACCAGTTGCTCAAAGGAGTAGAGCGCCGGCCCCATATGCCGGAGGTGGTGAGTTCAAACCCAACCCCGGCCAAAAACTGCAAAAAAATAAAAAATAAATGAAGTGTTGGCAGGGCAGAGTGGCTCACGCCTGTAATCGCGACACTTTGGAAAGCAGAGGCAGGGAAGGATCTTTAGAGGCCAAGAGTATTGGACCAGCCTCGGCAACACAGCGTAGACCCTATCTCTACAAAAAAATACTTAAGAAATTAGCCAGGGGAAATGGCCTGCACCTGTAGTCCTGGCTACTCAGCAGGCTGAAGCAGGAAGATTGGTTGAGCCCAGGAGTTCGCAACTGCAGTGAGCTGTGATTGCACCACTGGTTCTAGGCTAGGCTACTGAGTGTGATCATATTTCTAAAATATGAATAAATAAAATGAAGCTTTGGGAGTGTAAAAAACCCATAATTTTGGGTGGTGCCTGTGGCTCAGTGAGTGGGGTGCTGGCCCCATATACTGAGGGTGGCAAGTTCAAGCCCAGCACCAGACAAACTGCAACAACAACAAAAAAATAAACTTCATTTAGAAAAAAAAAAAAACCCATAATGTTAAATGGAAATGATTGCTCACTGTTATGTGCAGTAGACAGCGTCTACTAATATGTACGTTTTAAAATCTCCAAACAGCTCGGCGCCTGTGGCTCAACGGGCTAAGGTGCCAGCCACGTACACCTGAGCTGGCGTGTTCGAATCCAGCCCAGGCCTGCCAAACAACAATGACAACTGCAACCAAAAAATGGCCGTGCGTTGTGGCGGGCACCTGTGGTCCCAGCTACTTGGGAGGAGGAGGCAAGAGACTCGCTTGAGCCCAGGAGTTGGAGGTTGCTGTGAGCTGTGATGCCACAGCACTCTACCCAGGGTGACAGCTTGAGGCTCTGTCTCAAAAAATAAATAAATAAATAAATA
>CAUYRH010138729.1:0-19292 GCA_963574655.1 Perodicticus potto | reverse complement strand
CCCTAGAAAACCATTCCCCCATCCCGCCAGCACAGTGAGACCCCTGGCCCCACGCGTGTCCCTAGAAAACCATTCCCCCATCCCTCCAGCACAGTGAGACCCCTGGCCCCACGCGTGTCCCTAGAAAACCATTCACCCATCCCTCCGGCACAGTGAGACCCCTGGCCCCACGCATGTCCCTAGAAAACCATTCCCCCATCCCTCCGGCACAGTGAGACCCCTGGCCCCCACGCGTGTCCCTAGAAAACCATTCACCCATCCCTCCGGCACAGTGAGACCCCTGGCCCCACGCGTGTCCCTAGAAAACCATTCCCCTATCCCTCCGGCACAGTGAGACCCCTGGCCCCGCGCGTGTCCCTAGAAAACCATTCCCCCATCCCTCTGGCACAGTGAGACCCCTGGCCCCGCGCATGTCCCTAGAAAACCATTCCCCCATCCCTCCGGCACAGTGAGACCCCTGGCCCCCGCACTTTAGCTTTGTTTCGGACGTGTTCTTCCCCAGGCTTTTGTATTGTTTTGACCTTGGATCTTTCTAGAAGACTTGTGAATTCCTGTATCTCTGAAGCCCCACTTCCACATACAAAGTTGATGCGGTTCTCCTTTTGCTCTAGACCAGGAAATTGCTTCTTGACAATCTGCTTCCCCCTCTTTTTTCTCCCCATTATTATCTATTTCTAGAATCTCTCTGCTTCTGGAAAAACATTTTACTTCCTGAATGCCAAACTTGTTTTCCTTTCTTCTGAGATATTTTTTCCAAGACTACTTTTCAATTTAGAAAGATGTCGACTGGATTCCCAAGACCCCATCTACACACAACAATGGCAGGAGAGAAGGGGACAGGAGGATGGAGGTGCTAAATTCAGCAGAGACCTGGGGGCCCCAGGAGTTTGAACACTTTCAATGGTCTTATTTAGATTTTTGACACCAGCCACATTTTTTTTTTTGCAGTCATATCTTTATAATAAAAATGGAAGTAATCAAAACATAAAATTGCAAAATAATACTATTTATAATACTGTCAAAAATATACTTAGGAATAAATTGTATTCTTTTTATTAAATCCTAATTTTATACTTTTATGGGGTACGATGTGATAATTTGATATACAGTGTGGAATGCTTAAATCAAACTGATTAATGTAACTCTCAACTCATGTAACATGATCTCATGATCGAGAAAGTGGATAGACATTATTATTATAACCTTGATCATGAAATCATGTGTGCATGCTGATATGAAGTGAAATGTTCTTTGGTTCACTTATGTTCCAACTTGACCAGACATGGATTTTTTGTACATTCAGAATATGTTTTTAACCAAGAAAAATTATTTTTTAAGAGCAGTTTTAGGTTCACAGCCAAATTAAGTGGATGGTACAGAGAGTTTGACTTATTTATCCTGTACTTACCCCATTATCACCATAATGGTGCAACAGTTGTTACGTAACAGTGGGAAAGTTTTACAGTCTATGAACCTATGTTGACACATCAATGTCACCTAAAGACCACAGTCTACATTAGGACTCACTTTTTGGGTTGTATATTTTATGAGCTTTGGCAAAAGCTCCACGTTCACTCCACTCTCTTATAGTGACACATATCCACCATTGTAGTATTGTACGCAACAGTTCTGCTGCCCTAAAAATCTTGTACTGCACCTGTTTATCCACCTCCCACCACCAGCCTGACACCAGTAATACCAGAGCTTTTCTTTTCCATAATGTTATATAGTTGGAATCATACAGTGTACAGCCTTTTCAAATTGGTTTCTTTAACTTAGTGATATGCATTTAGTGGTTTTTTCATACCTTGATAACTCATTTCTTTTTTTATTACTGAAGAATATTCCATGGTGTGGAAGTACCACAGTTTTTTGATCCATTCACCCACTGAAGGACATCTTGATTGCTTCTGAGTTTTGGAAATTACGGGCAAAGCTGCTGTATACATCCACGCACAGATGCACATCTGTGTGGACATAGGTTTCAATTCATTTGAGTCAATACCAAGAAGCATGATTGCTGGGTCACATGTTAAGAGAATGTTTACTTTTGTAAGAAACTGTCTTTCAAAGTAGCTGTAGCATTTTGCACTCCCACCAGCAAGGAATGAGAGTTTCTATTTCTCCACATCCTCATCAGCATTGATGTTTTTGGTGTTCTGGATTTTGGTTATTCTGACAGATCCAAAAGCATCATTCAGCTTAAGACTTAATATAAAGCTAATGTCTATGCATCATTGTTGATTTAATTTGCAATTCCTTAATAATATAGCATGTTGAACATGCTTCATAGGCTTACTTATCATCTGTATATTGTATTTGTTGAAGTGTCTGTTAAGGTCTTTTGTCCATTTTTTTTTTTGCAGTTTTTGGCCGGGGCTGGGTTTGAACCTGCCACCTCCAGTATATAGGGCCAGCGCCCTACTCCTTTGAGCCACAGGCGCTGACCTGTCCATTTTTTAACCAGGTTGTTCATTTTGTAATTGTTGCATTTTCAGAGTTTGTTGTGCATTTTGAATAACAGTTCCTTATTCTGTGTGTCTCTTGCAAGTATTTTCTCTAAGTCTGTGGCTAGTTTTATCATTCTCTTCCCAGAGTTTGATATTTTAATTCAGAACAGAAATTTTAATTTTGATGAATCACAGCTTATGAATTATTTCTTTCGTGGGTTATACCTTTGGTGTTGTATCTGAAAAGTCTTCTCTATACTTAAGGGTATATAGGTTTTTTCTTATGTTATCTTCCAAGAGTTTTACAGTTTTTCATTTTTCACAAGGTCTATTATCCATTTTGAGTTAATTTTGGTAATGGGTATAAAATCTATGTTTAGATTTATTTACTTACTTTTTGCATTTGAATGTCCAGCACCATTTGTTGAGAATGGTCGTTCCATTGTATTTCCTTTGTTCTTTTGTCAAAGACAAGTTGACAAACTAACTTTTATGTGGGCCAGTTCCTTGGTTTTATGGGTCTTTTCCTTGATTTTATGTAGGTTTATTGCTTGTCTTTCTATTTTGTTCCATTGATCTAGTTGTATATCATTTTACCAGTAACCCATTTCCTTGATTACTGTAGCTTTATAGTAAGTCTTCAGTTGGGTAATGTCAGTCCTCTGTTCTCTTTTCTTTCTCCTAATACATTAAATATTTCACTCCACTCTCTTACTTGCCTGGTTTCTGAGATGTCGTTCTTTGGTTTATTATTAATTTTTAAAAATTTTATACTAATTTGTGGGGTACATGTGAATTTCATTACATGTATATAAAGTATAGTGATCAAGTCAGGGCATTTAGGGTGCTCATCACCAAAATACAATACATTTAACAGTAGTCCCCCACCTCTGCTATCAAACATTGAATTTATTTCTGCTATCTAACTGTATGTTTGCATCTACTTTTCTTTGTCTTCTCTCCTCATCCTCACTTACCTTTCCCAGTCTCCGTTACCTTTCCACTCTCCACCTCCATGTGATGAAAGTTTTAGCTTTAACATAGAAGTGAGAACATGGGGTATTTTTCCTTTTATGTCTGGATTATGTCACTTAAGATAATGACCTCCAGATCTATCTATGTTGTTGCAAATGATAGAATTCTATTCTTTTTTTAAATGACCAAATAGTATTGTAAGTATGTGTGTGTGTGTATATATATTTTTTAAGCTCTGATATACATATATATACATACACACACCACATTTTCTGCTGATAATCATGTATGTTGATTGTATATCTCTGCTATTGCGAATAATGCTTTAATAAACGTGTGAATGCAAGTATCTTTTTGATACATTGATTTCCTTTCCTTTGGGAAGATGCCCAGTGGTGGGATTGCTGGGTCCACACTGCTTTCCATAGTGGCTGTACTGGTTTATATTCCTACCAAATAATTTCCTTTTCTCTGCATCCTCCTTTTTTTTTTTTTTTTTTTTGAGACAGAGCCTCAAGCTGTCTCCTTAGGGAGAGTGCAATGGCATCACAGCTCACAGCAACCTCCAACTCTTGGGCTTAAGCACTTCTCTTGCCTCAGCCTCCAAGTAGCTGGGACTGCAGGTGCCTGCCACAACGCCCACCTATTTTTTGGTTGTAGTTGTCATTGTTTGGCAGGCCTGGACTGGATTCAAACCCACCAGCTCTGGTGTAGGTAGGTGGTGCCGTAGCTGCTTGAGCTACAGGTGCCGAGCCTTGTCTTTTTACTAATAGCCATTCTGATTGGAATAAGGTGATATATCATTGTGGTTTTGATTTGCATTTCTCTTATGATTAGTGATGTTGAACATTTTTTCATGTATCTGTTGACCATTTATATGTCTTCTTTTGAGATATATCCATACATGTCCTTTGTCTATTTTTACATGGGACTATTTGTTTGTTTGTTTTTGTCTTTTGAGTTTTTTCGTATTTAAGGATAGGGAAAGGATAGGGATAAGGATAAGAAAAAGTTTTCTGACAGGGGAGGAATTTTCAGTTTAAAAAATTGTCTTTAATTATTTCTTTGGCTGTGCAGACGCTTTTTAGCTTAATTAAGTCCTATTTGTCTACTTCTATTTTTGTCGCCTATGCTTTTGTGGTCTTAGTCATAAATTCTTTGCATAGACTAATGTTCAGGAAAGTTTTCCCTAGATTTTCTTCTAGTACTTTTTAGTTCCAGGTCTTATAGTTAAATCTTTAATCTATCTTGAGTTAATTTTTGTATAAAGTTAGAGATAGGGTCCATTTTCATTATCCTGCAGGTGGCTGTCCAATTTTCCCAGCACCATGTCTTAAGAGGGTGTTTTCCCCACTGTAAAGGATCAGTTAGCTATAAATTTATGGGTCTCATCTTTGTTTCTCTCTATATATAAGGAGTTATTTTCTTTTGGCTTATTTCAAGTTTTTTCTTTATCTTTGACTTTCTGAAGTTTGAATATACCTAATTGTAGTTTGGGGGAACATTTATCTTAGTATTCACAGAGCTCCTGGGATCTGTGGGAGTGTTCTATTAATTTCGGGGACATTTTTAGTTACTATTGTTTTGAGTATATCTTCTGTTCTATTTTGTCTTTTTCTTTTGGTATTCTCATTATGCATATGTCATATCTTTATAGTTGTCCCACAGTTTTTGGGTAGTTTGTTCTTTTTTTTCATTTTTTTTCTCTTTGCTGTTCAGTTTGAAAGTTTCTATTTTTATATCCTCACTCTCAGAGATATGTTTTTCAACTGTGTTCAGTCTACTAATGAAAGGTGTTTTTCATTTCTGTTAACATTGTTTTGATTTCTGACTCTTTCTTCAAACCCTCATCTCTCTCCTCAACATTATTCATTTGTTTTAGCATGCTGCATACTTTTCCATTAAAGCCCTTGGCATATTAATCATGGTTTAAAAATATTCCTAGTCTGATAATTCCAACATTCCGCCATGTCTGACCTTGGTTCTGATGCTTGCTCAGTTCTCTTCCAGCTGTGTTTTCTACCTTTTGGTATGTCTTTTGACTTTTTGTTGAAAGCTGAACCTGATGTACTATGTCAAAGAAACTAGCAAACAAGTTCTTGGTGATGAGGAGGCAGGGGAAGTGTTCCAAGGTTCCAGGAGTAGGTCTCAGGATTTTAGGGAGCCTGTGTCTCTGGCCTGTGACCTTCTCCAGGAACTCTCAGTAACTCCTTATCCCCTTCCCCACCACGCTCTGTCCCTTAGGTGGGACAAGATGACTAGAGCAGGCCTGAGTTGAGAATTTCCCTTCTGTCCTGTGGCAGGCTAGAGGGAGCTGGAGTTGAGTATTTTCTTTCCCCTAGGAAGGTTAAACTCTGATCTAACCCTCACAGGTCAGGTTCTTCCCTTGGGAGAAGTCTTATTAGGAGGAGCAGAGTGCTCTGGTATATTTCAAAATGGTTACTTTCCCCCCAATCCAGCAGAACCATGAGGGGATGTTTCTTCGACATTCATCGAGGACCTGGTAAACTTCTGGAGATAAAACTCACAAAGGGGCGAGAGTCCTCCTCTCACTAGCTCTCCCTGTGGTTTCTCTCAGGCTGGTCCACACTAAGCCTCTGGAAATTACATTTCAGGGTTTCCTACTCCAATATGGATTGCTCTGAAGGTTTCTGCTCTGGTGACTTGTGATCGTCTATATCTGCCTGTCTCTGATTTCAGGTTGGTAGTTGACCCCGTGACTTCAATTCTCTGATGGATCTAAGAAGAGTTGTTGACTCTTTAGTTTGCTTAGCTCTTTGCTTGTGGTTGGGATGGGGGAAGACTTCTAAGTTCATGACACACCTGTAGTCCCAGCTACCCAGGAGGCTGAAGCAGGAGGATCGCTGGAGCCCAGGTGTTCGAGCTCCAGTGAGCTGTGATGATACCACTGCACTGCAGCCTGGGTGACAGAGCAAGACTCGGTCTCTGAAAAAAAAACTAATTTTAACTGTGTTTATTCTTTTACTTTATTATGTTCTAATAGAGAATGTAAAATCAAATTTGTATTTTGCTTTATGTTTCTGTCCAACAGCCTACATCCCAGTAGAAGGTGAGATTATTGGTGAATTTTATTGTCTTGTGTGTCCCCTGATTAGGAAAGGTGACTTTGTTCATTTGTGCTGTGTGCTCGGCTATTGAACATGGCACGGGCCATTCCCTTGCATTTGTGTGAAATTCATTCTCATGTTAGGGAGTCAGAGCTTTTTAATGGTGTCTGCCAGGGCTCATCCCTTCAGCTCAAGGCCTGCAGGGTATTTTGGTTTGTACACAGATGTCCCACTTTCTTCACTGGCTGTGTGCCAGGCTGTCTGCTGCTGTGTTGCAATGTCTCTCAGCCACCAAAGTCAATGTTACCTTGTTCTCCTCACAGACCCTTATGAGAGAGTCCACGGGGAGGTTGGCCCTAAAATGCTTGGCGAATAGCCTCCAGGTCTTCAGAAATGGTGCCAGAAGCCCTGTAGTGAGCAGCATAGTTCTGTAGAAAATGGAAAATATCTTCTATATACAGACATCTCCCCCATGCTGCCTCCCATTCTAGCACCTCTTTGGTTTTATTTAAAAGTCACATCATCTATTCTTTGTTGTTGTTGTTGTTGTTTTAGAGACAGAGTCTCAGTCTGTTGCCCAGGCTAGAGTGCTGTAGTGTCAGCCTCGCTCACAGCCTCAAATTCCTGGGCTCAAATGATCCTCCTGCCTAGCCTCCCAAGAAGTTAGAAGCCTCCCAAGAATCCTCCTGACACACCCCCTGGCTAGTTATTTGTCTATTTTTAGTAGAAAAGGGGTCTCATTCTTGCTTAGGCTGGTCTCGAACTCCTGAGCTCAAGCAGTCCTCTTGCCTCAGCCTCCAGGGTGCCAGAATTATAGGGGTGAGCCACTGCACCTGGCCAACACAGCATCTATTCTTGTTGTCTTACATTCAACCAAATCCTAGGTTATGAGTTCCTCTGAAAGGCTAGTGAAGCAGAAAAAGTAAAAATAATAGGTTATTTCACTCATTACACTGGTTGTTTTCTTGAAAAGTTTAAGCTAAATAAAATTCTCATCACATGTACTTCATTCATTCTGCCACACATTCATTTATTCAGTTATAATACAGCATCCACTGATCCTAGGCAGTGCAGGTGACCCACATAATACATGGTCCCTTCCCTCAAAGTAGTCTTTCGAATCACATATGTAAATGGACACAATAGGAGGCTAAATGTGCATTTAGGGGCCTCAGCAGAGTGGTTTTTGGAGTTAAGAGGGGGAAGAACCTTTGCTCCATGATGACCAGAGAAAACCATCAAACAGGAGGTATAATTTGGACCGAGCTTTGAGAGATGAAGGGGGGGGGTGATCAAACAAAAGAAAGGATATTCAGGTAATGGAAAGGGCTAATAGGTGGGTGGGAATATGATGCTTTTAGGTGTGAGGATCAGGGGCTGACATCAGGAATGTAGAATATAATTCAGACAGAATATAATTCTTCCATGCCAGACTGAGGAGTATCAATCTATTTCTCTCCCTGATTTTCTCCATAAATGATGTCAGGGGAAGCCAATATAAAAATGTAAAGGAAAACTGTCAGACTAGGGGAAATACAAATTAAAAAAGAAAGGCAAGAACAAATAACATAGCAGAGTAAAAACTCTGTTTATGAGCTTCCTTGTGGCCAAAGCAAAAAGCAAGGTAAAACTGATACAACTGTTACTGTTCATGAAGACAAAACTTTAGTTCTATAGAAGAATCAACACTTTTCTTAGCATCAATTTCAAAAGAAATTTTCTATCATGGGCTGTATAGAATATTCCTTACCAAAAAAAATTCTTCTTTTTTTTTTTTTTTAGAAAAGAAGGCCACATTTATTCCATTTCCTAAAGGTGCAGGGTGCTGGACTTACAGGCCCATGCTTGCTGGCAAGGCCACCTGTTACTGCTGGCCAGCTGCTTGTCCCAGGCCCAGATGTTGCCTCAGAGAGGGGAAAATGGAAAAAGGGTCCCTAAGGCACTGGCACCTGGCCTTGATCTCTCATTAGCTCAATCTGGGGTACAGCCAGTCCAAGAACAGAAGGAAAATGAGGCTGTGTGTTGCTTGGGGCTGAATGTGTGACCCAGAAACCACAGGGAAGCAGACAGAGCTGTGTTCAGTGTGAAACACCTCAGGGGACAGAAGATGCAGATGAGGTCATTTGACCCAGCACCCTGGGGACACCCCAGGAGGGCTTTTCTCTGTTCCCCAGGGAGTGAAGCCCTGTAAACCAGAGGTGGGTGGGAGAGCATATGACATCCACTTGTGCCCATGGCCCACCCTGGTTCAGCCACACAGGCCAGGGTAGGGAGGGGCAATATCTGAGCCTGAATAAGAGAAATGCCATTCCAGGCAGTCGCTGCCACACTCTTCCCTGTGAGTCTGGACAGAGGTGGCCTGGTGTCCTTACAGGTCTATTTAATGTCCCTTTATAAAATCAAAGAGAAAACACTCCATACATTGGTGCTTTCCAAGTGTAATTTGTATGCAATCATCTGGGACCTTGTTAAGAAGCAGATCTTGAATCGGTGGGTCTGGGGTGGGCCTCAGATCCTGCAATTCCAACAAGATTCCTGATGGTTTGGCTGTTTGTCGCCTCTGAAACTCAGGTTGAAATTTAATTGCCATGGAAACAATATTAACATATGAGACACCGAAGAGGTGCTGCCAGGATGGTGGGATTAACATCCTTATAAAAGGGTGAGTTCACTCCCTTTCCTCTCAGATTCAGCCTTATTCTCCTCCGAGGGGTGGGTGCGCCATCTCCACCTTGGAAGGAGTGAATGGCCTCACCAGACACCACACCTGTCAGAGCCTTGACCTTGAAGTTCCCAGCCCTCCAGAGCTGAGAGCCAATACATTTCTGCTCTTTGTAAATTACCCAGTCTCTGGGATTCTGTGATAACACAAAATGAACTAGGCCACTCCTACTGAGGTTGCTGGTCTGCAGAGCACACTGTGTGTGGCACGGTCTTTTCTCTAACGCAACAGCCCGTTAGCGCAGTGAGCCATGCAGAACTGTCGCATGTGATGGTGACAGCGTTGCATCTAGAGGTACAGCCATTTCGGAATCCTTTGATGTAGAACCAGGGCCTTTCCTTTCCTTCGCAATCTGAACGAGGTGTATTTCTAAACATTTATGTTTTTAGAAATGTCCAGGGTTCTATTTTTTTAGCAGTTCTATAATGTATATCTAATATGACAGCAATTTTTAGTACCTGCTTTCTTGAATGTATCCAAAGCCATTAACTAAATGTTCACAAAACAACGCATCTCTTTTCACTCACATTCTGAGCAGTTACATACTGTCTAACCAAATGATGAAATTATACTAAAATTCACTAGCATACATAGATCTGAGGAAAAACACAACGGATTACTGGCAAGCAAAGAATTGGGGCAGCAGAAATGCCCATATTTGCTAGCTGCGAGCATTCAGCTGACAATGGGCTCTCCTCGGTGTGTTTCCAGAGGCAGCATCTGTTAACTGGCAAGGTGGGTAAGTGGAGGTCAGCTGACCCCCAGAGAGAAGAGGCCAAGAATTCAGCTTTCAGAGAATGAGGCTGTATAGAACATACCAATAACCCGACGGGCGACAGGTTCCCCAGCCATATTCTTTAAATGTCTTATTGTGACTTTCGATGAGAGGGACAACAGCCAGTTCCACAGTATGTCCTCCTGCAGGGTTTGGGGGGAAGAACAGCTCTGAGAATCTCCTTGAAATCTTTTCTACTCTGAGCAGGGTTCAGTGACTGGTGGCTGCAGAGCGCACAGTTCTGGAAGGCCTCGCTTATGTGGAGCAAGATGGTTTGTGGTGATGTTAAATCCGTAGAACTTCTGGCCTTCACCGAGGGAAAGATCAGCCTCACCAGAGGCACAGGAGTGATAGGAAGGGACTATTTCAGCATGTAAGATACAGGAGTCCTGTGCCTGCAATGTATAAAGAGCTCCATAGACAGGCGAGGAGAAAATAAACTCAATTGTCAAAGGGCAAAGTATCTGAACAGGTAATTTCCTCAAGAGGTTCTCAGGGAATGTAGATGAAAATGATCTATTAGATTAACAGAAAGTCTAGAAGACTTGTAATATCCAGGGTCAGCGAGAGTGGAGATCAGCTGGCGTTCTCTCTCTCTCTCTCTCTCTCTCTCTCTCTCTCACACACACACACACACACACACACACACACACACTGCTGTCATTATGTAAATTGGAAGTCTTGTGGAAGGTTCATCTCACCAAAAATACATCTTGAGTGCCTCCCAGGTACCAGCACTGCTTTATGGGCTGGGAATATAATAATAAAAAAACAAATTTTCTCCTCTCCTAAAGCTTAGTAGAGGGAGACAGACAAGAAGCAAATATGTTTGAGGTTGATAAAAGCTGAGAATAAAATTAAGCAAGGTAAGGGGCGAGAATGACAGCAGTGGGTAGGGCGCTGTTTTATATAGCACAGTCAGGGACACCTCAGTTAAGGTGGCGTTTGACTGTTTGCATCTGTTAGAAGGAAGATTTATAACATGCATAGGCATTACCTATTGTTTATTGAAAATAGCAAGTTACAGGAATATGTCTTGGGTACGATCCCTCCGTGTGAAAAGAGTGTGTGTGTTTGCTTGTGTATTTAAATACATCATGTAATACATCAATATAATGAGTTCACAGAGAAGTGCCCAACAGATTCTCTGGTGTCTCTGAGACTGTGTTCAATTGCACAGGCAGTGGCAGGAGGGAGGGGAGAATAATATACTACCTGGATCATTTTTCTAAAAACATAGAAAGCAAAATAAAATACTGAAGAGGCACAGTGACCCTTAGGGGAAAAATTAAAAAACATATAATAGGTGACTATGATAAAACACATTACAATTATATAGTTTTAAAAACAAGCCTTTGGGGGCCATGACCTTAAGGTAAAAAGTATCAGTAAGCTTAGAAAAGAAGGAAGAGAGGCCAGGAGAGGGCGGCGTGGTGTGCTGCAGGAAGGCTCAGCTGCTGGGCCTGCTCCTAGTCAGGCCCCGTCTGCCCCCACTTGTGGTGAGGCCTGGGGCCCCATAACCTCTCTGGGTCAGTTGCCTCATCTGTAAAATGGAGAGAACTACTTTTCAGTGCAGTTGTGAGTAAGACATAAGTTGGTTCGAGATAAGAACAATGCCTGGCATGTAGTTAACTGGTCGCTAAGCACCCGCCCTTAACAGGGGCCTCAGCTCCACTGAGTCAGGGGCTCCCGCGGCTCCACACTCGGCAGGCAGGGACCATCAGAGGGCGGGGCCTCTGCACCTGCCCACCAGCATCTCTGTACTTCTCAGATGTGTGAAGGTTGAAAACTACATGTTGGCTAATTAATCAGAGTATGAATGACTGACCGGTGTGTGGGACAGAGGTCAGGGGAACAATCCTGGTACACGTGGAGCTCACATCCGACTCCACTGCCTAGGAACTGTCACCTTTGCTGGTTGGGAAATGACCAAGTCCTCGGAGCCCTGCCAGGGTGCTATTTACACTTATGGGCAGGCCCTCTGCTTAGCTGACATTTGCCTTAAACCAATGCACAGCTGACCCTCAGAAAGCCAAGGGGTTTTGCTACTTTTTTGTTTTAGATTTCTAAGAAATGTAAGTTTGCATATCTCCAAGTGAGTCATTAGCTTTCTAAGAAATTACTAGACATTTTTAGGTTTCCATAAAGCAACTTTCAAACTCTGCCCAGGTAATCCTTCCATTGCATGTGACAGCAATGGGTGACAAGTTTAACTTTGGTGAGAAACATAGTAGGGAATCCTGCCTGAATTTCTGCTGAGGGACAGGAAACCTACCATTTCTTAATATTTCACTGGAAACCCCTTTTGCTGGTTGCACAATACAACCTCTCCCTTTTCCTTCCAGAATAATGCTGTCAAGGAAGCCAAATACAGAATGAATTGTCCCAGAGTGTGTGTGTTAAGAGCTCTGGGACAAAGCCAGCACGTTCACAGGACATCTAGTCATTTACCCACACCCTGCCCTCCCAGATCCCTTCGTGGGATACCTACGTGTCATACCTCACTTGTCAAGTTCGTCTCAGAGAGGTTCCCTTTTAACCTTTAACCTTTCTTTTTTCTTCTTTCTATTCCTTTCTCCTGTTTTCATTTTTTTGTTTCCATTTTCTACCCCTTTTCTGTCTGTGCATTTCCTGTGTTACTTTCTATGTGACACATTTAACAACACTGTGTCCATAATATTACATTATTTTAAGATCATTATGTATGTTCGAAACGGACATATCTACAGGTGTTGTATCAGATGGAAAAAAAAAGTTATTGTGTACCAAGCTATTTTTAAAATGCTTCATAGCTTGTTTGAGAAATAATGTCTTTACATGCTGTAGTTTACTGGGGGAACATTAGCTTTAATAAATACGTAAGCACTTTCATGATAAGGGGACCATGAAACATTTGTCTCTATTCCCAAGTGTTTAAGAATTTAAGCATAAAAGCAGCAGCAACATTCTTGGTGGGTGGCATCCTCAGAGTTAAAATGCTTCTGCAGAGTGGAGAGAGTTTCTTTGGAGGTATGTTCACTAATGGCTATTGTGACAGATGTATGCGTATTTTGTTCTTGACACTTAGACTTGCCTATGGGGCATGGTGGTCAGGTTATTGAAGGAGCAAAAACTGGTGGCTTTATGAAACTCATTTATTCTCTGTATTAGGATGCCTTCATTGCCAAGTCAAAATATTAGTGAGGAATTAGGGAAATAATCTTGCTCTCTAATTAAATAAAATTCAAATCTTATTGCTGCATTCATAAATGACCTTTGAGGTGTTATGCACTCGTTAGATCTCAGATGCCCAATTGGTGCAGCCTGTTGATGCTACACGTATTATTCAGTGAAAAAAGGTTGGGGGAGATGGGAGATGATAAGAAAATTGGTTTTTCTCACAACCTAATGCTAATACTTGATGGAGGATATAAATAATAAGCAACTTCACAAGTCAAGGTGGGTCATCCATTGGTGGACTAGTACTCAGCTCAGGTGGCATGATTATTTGGATAAGTAAGTGCTCAGCTAAAAGGAAGAAATAAATTACTAATATGTGTTGTTAAGGCTAATAGTCCTGTCTAGAGTTTTGACCAACACAAAGGTTCCTGCCTTGCCTTGTGACCCTGCAAGTTGCAAATATAGCAACATTGTATGATACTTGGAGGGTGCCAGATTCTCCCTGGGGAGCAGTAGCAGGAAAGAGGCAAAAATAGCCTCCAGGTGATGTTAGCACTTCTCTGATATCAATCGTCCAACCTCCAGGGTCTCGCTGTTCTTTTTTTTCCAATCACCTTCCTTCAGTGAAATTGATCATCCAAAGAAGTATAGGACCTCACCTAATGTGCATAATGCAACGGTACATTTCAACGCTATTAAGGAAAGAGTATAATTGTCTTACCACAACAAATAAGTAAGTGAGGTGATGCATGTGTTAATCAGTTCAATGTAAGCATTTCACATTGTATATCAAATCAGCATACTGTACACCATAAATTCATCAATTTACACAGTTATGATTTAATAAAGAAAGAAAAAAGAACAAAGAAGTATTGTGAAGCAAATGGGGACCTCTCTCCTTGAGTCTGTTTCTTTGCTGTGTAGCGTGTCCCCAGCATTTATTTCCCAAAGGGGTTCTGGCTTCCTTAGTGAGGGGGTCTGATACAAGAACTACTTGAGAGACCCTCGGGCTGAGATGGCTCCGGTGCCTTGGGCTCCTTCCTAAGCAAATCAAAACCCACCTCAATCTAACCAGTAAAATAAAGCTTACGCTTAACTAGCCAGAAATTGCCAACTAACCCCTCACCTGGAGGCTTTCCATTTGAATCAATCAAATATTCTCTTGGTCTTGCTTCGACAAATGCCTTATAAAAGTTTTCCCCTCACTCACTCTCGGTGGAGGCCTGCATGGTTTGAAGTCTCAGGCTACCATGTTCATGAATCGCTGAACGCGCAGATAAGCTTGCTGAAATTTCAGTGTGCTTAAGTCTTTGAACAGGTCATTCTTTATTATCCAGGGGCCTGAAGGAACTGAAGAATACACAAGTGATTTGGACTTACACCATGTGGCCAGTGCTGAAGGTCCGCGGTCACACACAGGATGCCGCACAGCTCAAGACCTCACACCCGCCCTTCACAGATCACGCGTGCTCTGATCAACAGACGAGTGTGGGCTAACACTTCAGGGCCCCTTTAATCACAGCCCAGTCAGTGGGTCAATTCTGAGGCAGCCACAGCTTCAAAGGGGCTGGCCCAGGCCTTTAAGAGCAAAAGCAGCCTCTGGCTTTCTAAAAGTGAATCTGACATCAGTTTTATTAATTTTTTTGAGACAGAGTATCACTATGTCACCCTTGGTAAGCATGCTGTGGCATCACAGCTCACAGTAACCTCTAACTCTTGGGCTTAAGTGATTCTCTTGCCTCAGCCTCCCAAGTAGCTGGGACTACAGGTGCTCCCCGTGATGCCTGGCTATTTTTTATTGTAGTTGTCGTTGTTTACCAGGCCTGGGCTGGGTTCAAACCCACCAGCCCCAGTGTATGTGGCTCATGCCGTAGCCACTGAGCTATGGGCACCAAGCTGAAACTGACATCAGCTTTAAAAGCAGACATGTATATGGCAAAAGCCAGGGCTCAGTTCTTACAATTAATTCTGAGACCTCCAGGTTTATACTTGGCAACTCCAAAATAACTACCTCTTGTCAATGCCATTATGCTACATTATATGTGCACCTTTTAAAAAAATAGTTCATAAAAAGAAACATTTTACGTAGTAGTTTTAATAAACCTTAGTTTTTAATAAAAGTGTTAGACATGTGTGGTGGTTAAAAATAGAAGAAAACTTCACCTACATTTTGAGGATGATCGTGGATAGTTAATTTATGCAAAAAAGGGACACTTAGGTGTTCACTGCCCAAATAGTGGCATCAAATCTCTGTTAAAAAATGCGGAAGATCCACTTGCAGGTTATATTGCCACGTTGAAAAAGGCAAGGTGCTAAAATTATGTATAAAGTGCTCCCTTTTGTGCATAACCAGCACAGAAAACAAGAATATATATTTGATTTGCATGTATTTGCACAAAGAAATCCTGGGAGGATAAACAAGAAACTAATACAATTGGAGGAAGGGAGCGGACGGGGACCGGTGGGAGCATGACTCTGAGAACGTACCTTTATATTGCTTTGCGTTTGAACCATGTAAAGGCATAAGGTATTCCAAACAAGAAGTTAAAAGACAACAAGATTAGATGATTTGGGGAAAACTTAACCCCAAGTGGAATATTTGCAGAAAATGTCAAGTGTGACTTTTAACCATAAGCACAGCGTTGTAATGCAGTGGAGAGGTCAGTGGCCCGAGAAACAGCAGACGTGGGTTCAAGGCCCAATTTTACCACAAACAAATCTGGCATCATTTAACACTGGATTGGCAAAAGGGCTTTACGTGTGATGCCATTCATGAGCATGATGACGTGTGAAGAGACCGCCTGGAGACGTCTGTCGAGGATTTCAAGGCCACATCCAGGTGCAGCAGAGAAGTCTGCTTTGGTTGAATCGCCATCTCTGCCATGGGTGCGAGCCGGGGTGGGTGGTGGTGGTGGTGGTGGTGTGACAGTGCACACGTCTTCTGTTTGTCCTTCTCGTGATTTTTTTTTTAACCTACCTGCAGAATTAGGGGCTTAGAGTGGGTGATCTTTAAGTCTCATAGTTCTAAAATGTTAATAATAAACAGAACATTATTCCAAAAAGTTAGAGCAAGGGAGGAAGGCTGGGAAGGACCTGGACAAAGGGCAGACTGTGGTCCCTTGAGGTCCAGCTGTGAGGGCGGAAGAGCACCTTAAGTGAAACGTCGGCTGGGTGGAGTTTCAGACAGCCCCACCCACCTGTGGTCAGCAGACATCTGCACCCAGCTCCCAAGGGTCCAGCCTTCTCTTCTCTTACTTAGGGTAACAATGTAACATTTTTCTCAGAGAATTTGCTGGAGGTGACTTTTGAAATAGGCAAGCTTGGTAGTTTCCATTCTCACTTCCATTTGTGGACTATTGGAACAACATTTCTGGAATATTGGAACTTGCTGGAGCAAACTTGGAAGAGCATCTGAGGCAGCCAGTGCCCTGTCAGTGCTGGGGAAGAGCTGAGTGACCAACACAAACAGGGAGGGCTTGTGAAATGAAAGATTTTTGTGGCTTCTTTAGGGCCCAGACAGTAGAAGCCTGTGGGTCTTCTTGAAAAAACACTGCCATGTCCACTTGACATTTCTGGTTCCCGATGAACTTCTGTCAAGTACATTTCAAGTGCTCAGGAACCATCTCTGGCTAGGGGCTACCGAATTGGATTGCACAGATCTAGAATGTTCTATTGGACAGTGCTGCTCTAGAATGCGTATCTGGAAGCTGCCACAGATAGATGAATCCAGATGATGAGAAGCTTCGGGCTGGGAAAACACAGAGCCCCTGGAATGGTCCTTTGCCCGAAGCTCCCCAATTGATGATGATCTTTTCAGCCTCATTCTACTCCTCAGAGGAAAACTAGTTTCCCTCCAGCTTCCAGCAATGGCTTCTAGGAAACTACTATTCGAAGTCGGGTCTGCAGACCAGTACTGGTCTTTTTGTATGGAAGTTGAGAGTAGGCATTTAGAAATTTCTAGAATTTTTGACATTGCCCTGACATCCAAGCATGTGATCAGAGGACTTGAAGGAGAGGGACCAGGCAGGCACAGTGGAACCAAGTTACACTGGGTGATATCTTAAAGTTGGTAAACTCATATCCAAAAATGTACAAAATCCCAAATCTGCGTTCATTAAAATACTATGAATGTGTTGATTGATCATACTAAAATAATATGAATTTAATCATAACTATGTAGGACAAATTGTTGTGAGTACCCACCGATAAGGATGGAAGGATAAAGGTCCTTTTATTGGATAAGGACAAAAAGAAGTTGAATTTTGCAACCATAATGTCATTTGTTTCTTTTTAGACAAAAGTTGAGTGAATATTCTGAACTCGCTGAAATGCCTTTAAAAATCTATTATTCTAATCCTGCTAACATGCCTCTGTAAGACTTGTTTCCCTACTATCAATGTCATTAAAAGAAAACATAGAAACTGTTCCCATATACACTATTCCCTATTGTTACCAATTCCATCTGATTTAGATAATAAGCTCCACAAACTTTGAATCTTGAGATGTGTGGTGTTTGTACAAAGTATCCTTAGAGCATTTAGCATGGAGACCACTATTTCTTTCCTAACTTGTTGTTTTGATTGCAGAATAAGTAAAAGCAGCAAGTAGAATAAGTATTCTTCTCATTAATCTCCTGTAAATGCAACTTTCAATGAATAATGTAACATGGTTTGTGTTTTCCCCATGTTATGTTTGTTCTGGTTGTATGTATTGAAATTGACTTTTATGTCTATTGAATCTAGTAACAAAAGATTTGAGCTTGTATTTTGAACGTCTTTATTTTTTAGTTCGTTTTTCCCCCCATCATTCATCTATATCATATCTTACAAAAAATTACTGGCAAAGGATTTAAAATTTTTAAAAATGGTTGTCATTTGCCCATAGGTAGTTTGAACAGCCCTGATGTAGTTTTCTTTGATATTCTTCCCTTAGATGGCCAGAAGCAGGTGGGCTCATGACCCCAAGATTAGGGATGTTGATTGACAGTATAAGGTGGAGATCTCCTTACTTTGAATCATCATGAAAGAAAGTTCTTAGGACAATTTCTAGTTCAGCAAAACCTCCTGTTTAGAAAGGGGCATGGCAGGAGGGAAGGGTGAAGCAGAACATTCAGGTGGTGGGCATAGTTACATTTCAAGTTAGACATATTAACAGAGTAATATACACTCAATCATCAGCAAAATCCACAAATATAGCTTAACTTCCTAATTAACGGAGGTAAGTGGAGGTGGAGGGTTGATGAGGACAGGGAATGTGTGACCAAGTCAGCAAACGTAAGGGGTGACAGACATGAGGGATGACAGAGAATAAGAAAGAGTAAACCTGAGGTGGGATGAGAGGGGCGAGGTGTGCATATCTCTTTTCATGGAAGATGCGAGTGGGTTAACTTCATTAATCAAAAGACAGAAAACTCCAGATTGAGTAACATTATATTATCTGTTGCAGAGGAGGTTGACAGACTGTCACATGGCCGGGTGAGGTGGAACAGGGTGGTAGGCATGTAGCGGTGAACTTCAGGTAGCTGTTTATTGTCTAATTTTATGAAAAATGTTGCGCAGCCGGGATTTTAGGGGAGGATTCAAATCGGGCTTGGTTTTCATGCTACAGGAAATTAACAAACTGGTGGACAAAAGGGCATTACTACTCTTTTGCGATTCTCACTGGGAACATCATGCTGCTGGAGGCAGGGGAGACAGGAGAGACCAGAAGAGAATTAGTCCCTTTAGGATATGTCTTGGGAGGTGACAGGTTTCTTAACCAACTGGATGGAGTCTCATGCGGTTGGCTGTGGGTAGGCGGCTTCCTAGGGGTGCTTCTCCTGCTGTTCTCTTCACAGTCCACCAGGGAGCCTGTCCCACCAGGCACATTAGCTGCAGGGCTGCCTGGGGAAGACTCAGCTTTCTTTTTTTTTGCTTTTTAAAATTAAATCATAGCTGTGTATATTAATCATGGGGTACAATGTGCTGGTTTTATATATAATTTGAACTATTTTCATTGAACTGTTTAACATAGCCTTCATGGCATTTTCTTAGTTATTGTGTGAAGACATTTGTATTCTGCATTTAGTAAGTTTCACCTGTACTCTTCTAAGATACACTGTAGGTGTGGTCCCACCAATTACCCTCCTTCCTCCCATCCTCCCC
>CAUYRH010138727.1:0-129105 GCA_963574655.1 Perodicticus potto | reverse complement strand
ACAGGCGCCCGCCACAACGCCCGGCCATTTTTTGGTTGCAGCCGTCATTGTTGTTTGGCGGGCCCGGGCTGGATTCGAACCCGCCAGCTCAGGTGTACGTGGCTGGCGCCTTAGCCCGCTGAGCCACAGGCGCCGAGCCGCTTATTAATATTCTTTGCTCTGAAGTCTGCTTCTCTGATATTCATATATCTACCCTGATGGCTCATTATCATGTATCTTTTTCCATCCATTTACTTTTAACCTATTTGTGTCTTTATATTTAAAGTGGGTTTCTGGTAGGTTTGATATTGTAAACTTTAATTTTTGCATAACATACACACACACACACACACAATTCGTATGAAAGATTTGTATAACTTTTGAACAAAAATCAGTGAAGAAATGTGTATAATTTCTGCCCATAATTTGTAATTTTCCCTGGTTGATTTTAAGGTTTTCCCTGCTGCAACTTTCTTCATGTCTCTTGTGCTTGGAATTCATTGAGCTTCTTGGATCTGTGAGTTTCTAGCTTTCATAAACTTCTAATAATTTTAGGCCAGTAGTTCCTCACCTATTTTCTATGCATCTCCATCTTTAAAAAAAATAAGATCTGAAATCCTATGTACATTAGGCTGCTGGAGACCATCTCATGGCTCATTGATACTCTACATAGTATTTTCAGGCTCTATCCCCCTCTTATTATGGGGAGCTGATGTTCCTGTGCCTTCAAATTCATAGATTTATAATTTGGGGGGAAATATATTATATGCTATTAATCACATCCAGTATTTTTTTTATACTAAATGTAGTTTCCATCTCTCTATATTTGACTTAGTATTTTTTTCTGCTATATCTCTATTCATTGTGCTCAATCTCTTCTCCAGCTTCTAATTTTTTTTTTTGAGACAGAGTCTCACTCTGTTGCCCAGGCTAGAGTGTCAGCCTAGCTCACAGCAACCTCAGACTCCATATGATCCTCCTTAGCTGCTTAGCTAGGATCATAGGTGCTGCCACAATGCCCAGCATCAGGTTGGATGGGGTATTGCTCTTCTCAGGATGATCTTGAACTCCTGAGCTCAAGGTATCTTCCCACCTCGGCCTCCACGAATGCTGGGATTACCAGTGTGAGCCACTGTACCTGGCCCAGGTTCTTGAGTATATGGGATACAGTTATAGTAACTGTTTTAATGTCCATATCTACTAATTCTATAATATATTATTTTGGGTAATATTTTCCTGCTTTTTTTGCATGTCTGGTGATTTTTGGTTGGGTGCCACACATTGTGAATTTTGCCTTATTGGGTACTGTATATTTTTGTGTTCCTATAAATACTCTGTGCTTTTTGAAAGGATGTATTTATGTTACCTGGGAACAGTTTGGTCTACTTGGTCTGGACTTGGTTTTCAGGCCCAGGGTATTGTTTAATCTAGGACTAATTTTACCCCACTACCTAGGCACAGCCTGCTGAGTGTTTGCCCCTTAGTTCTGTGAACCATTCCAGGCCGGCTTGTGGAAAAGGCACTGTTTTTGGCCTGGATGGAACTCTGGGGTTGTTGCCCTCTGGTCCTTTTGGGTGGTCTTTCCTGGTCTCAGATCATCTCCCCCCGCACCCTCTGGCCAGCACTCAGCTGGAGACTGGGGGACCCTTTGCAGATCTCTGGGCTTCTCTGGCACAGCTGTGTCCCCCCAACTTGGGGACCCTGAAGTCCCCCTCTGCATGCTGCTGCTGGAAAACTGTCCAGGGAGTGAGCTTGGCCAACGTGGGGCTCACTTCCTTTGTTTTTTGTCTTTCAGGGATCACTGCCCTGTCCTGCCTCATGGCCAGTGTCTTGAGAACAACTGCCTTGTATATTGTATCTGGTTGTTCAGCCAGTGTGTGGTCTGGGCTCTGTTACTCCATCTTGGCTAGAAGCAAAAGTGCCTCCGACAGTGTCCAGCATCTTAGTCCCTACTGGAAATGCCCTTCACCGCGAACCCCGTCCCGTGACCCTGCACTTCTCTCCAGCTCCCTCCCACTCACTGTGCTTGGTGAGTGCTTCCTACTGAGCTGATTCTGATGGTGGCCACTGTCATCTTAAATACCTATTACATACAGGGAGCTACTAGGCAGGCCCTGAGGGGCTGGATGAGCCAGTGGCCCTGCCATCTGGAGTGGTGTATTCACGGACAAGGCCCTTCTGTTACAGACCAAGTTAGAAAACCAAATGCTTCAAGGCCGATGTGATGGTGAAGGACCCTGTGTACAAAGTACATTGAGTAATGCACTTAGGAAGGGTAGTGATTATGAATTTAGTCTAGAGGAGGAACACTGTGTGAAGATACAACCACTTTAAGATAGTGGATATTGTGTAAACTTGTAACCTGTGAGGAGGAATCTCCGTATTATATACTAGGATGATTAATAGCATTGCTGGTGCTTACTTTTACTGTGAGAATATAAAAGTAACAAGGAAAACAGGAGGACAGAGGATCTTTTCAGGAGAGATCCTCTGTGTTCTCCAGAATCCCTGGCTTTTCTGTAAATAAAACCGGAACTGTTGATCTTTCATCCGCTTCTCCATTGACTGGCTTGGGTGACAGGCAGACGGACTCATTGGTCTGGCAAAAATTCCTCACAGATGCTTTCAGAAAGGCTGATGGCATCTCAGAAGTTTGAGAGCTGGTGTCAGTCTTTCAAAGTCCCCAGATTCATCTTTCCATTTGCCCGACAACTCCCAGTGGCTCCTGCCCACTTCCCTGCAGCTCTAGCTCCAGCTCCACGATCTGACAGCCTCGTGCCACCACTGGCTTTGCAAATGATGGGAGGCCACGGCCAGGAGGTTTCTCCTGCACGCTGAGCTCCCTGAGCTCCCACCGCTTGTCTGTGCTTTTGATGTGCCGAGGAGAAGAAAATTCTGAAGATACGATTGAAGTTTGGGCAGAGTCATAGGTCAGAAACAGGAACAAACTGATGAAAGGAAGCAAAACCATGCTGGAATTACTGTCTTCACCAGCCCGGCGCTGGGTCTGCCGAGGTCGGGAATGAATCATTCTCTTCCTTCAGACAAGCAGAGGGGCTGTGTTCACAGTGGTGCTGTTAATATGTTGACCTTTTCCTTTGCGGTGAATTCAGGGGAGAGGGAAGGGCGGGTTATTAGAAATAACAGAGCCCCAACTCCTAGTGGGAAGACCATTCCAAAGATGCACACCCAGTGTCCACCCCGCCCCTGCACTCCAGGACAGACAGCATCGACCCTGCTGGGATCTCGGGGGGACACAGAGCCAGCAAATCCAGCACCACACGGGCACATCCGTGAACAAGATACACACAGTCACATCCACGGACATGACACACGCACTATCGCATCTACAGAAACCACGGCCGTCAAGCCTTCTGGCTTTGCAGAAGTGCAGAAGGTGCTTGGTCAGCAACGACGCGGAAAACCAGGCACAGAGCTGGCGGCTCCCAGGTCCTTTCCGTGAGCCAGACACCGAGCTGAGGGCTGTTCTCCTCACATTAGGAGGAGTGTGACACCTCGGAACTAAGTCTCTGTGATCTCCAGAACTTTCCACTCCCAAAATGCCCTGAGAAAGAGCCTGCCCGGCGGTGCCCTTCACAGTGCCCCGCCCCCCACCCAGTGGCCTTCTGTTTGAAAATTTTCCTTCAAGACCCTTGAGGGGCTGATGCAGAGCCCAGAAGGCAGAGCCAACAGTGTCCACGCTGCCAGTCTTCCCTCTGCACTTGACTCCCCTGGGGGCTGCTCTGAGGGTGAGGGACGGGGTGGGCAGCTGGTGGGGAGGGGTGTGTGATGAGGTCCCCACTTATACATGGCTGCCTGCCGGCCCTGTTCTGGCTTTAGAACAAGGAGACAGGTCAGTTCACAGAGCTGGGCCAGGAGTGTGCCTGCTGACCTGCCATTCCCGCAAACCTTCCCTGGGTCTGGGCCTCCCTCAGCGTGAGGGCAGGAAGGCGGGGAGGACATGTCCCCCATGGCAGTAACAAGGATCCTTGGTGTGTTTAGTCTGGGGGCCCCAGTTTAACAGCTTTGCGGCTCATCACTGGGTCACTGGACGGCAGTGGGCTCCACCTCAGAGCCCTGGTTCAGCCTCTGCGGCGAGTTGAACTCTACGGAGAAATGTATGAGTCTCTCGGCGTGCGCATTCACTTTAAACAGACTAAACATCAATAAAGCCTAAAGAGCACGGATTCCACAGAAAATCAGGGCCAACACGAGAGCTGGAGTTAAACAGACGGTTTCAGTCGAGGGGCCTGGGTGGCACAGCAGCTGCAGAGGAAGGAGGGGCAGCTCCCAGGTGACCAGCTGGACCTCAGGAGGGGGTCTTGCATGGACAGAGCCCTCTGCTGCCCCAGGGCTCTTGGGTGGGAACCTGAAAACCCCTTCAGAGCTGGTGGGAGGGTGAGGTGACCTGTGGAGTAACTGGCTGGGAGCCGAGGTGGACAGAGCTGCATGTGGTGAGGCCTGTAGGGACCTTCCTGGCTGCGCTCCCCACCATCCACTGGACCCTGGTGGCAGGACCCCCACGTCTCTCTGCACAGCTCCCCCAACTCAGTACCTATACTTTGGAGAGAGTTGCTGCTCCTTATAGCTCCAGAACTGGACGTGGGACCTGGCTCTGGCCATCCAGGGCATCGTCACGTCTATTGCTGCAGTGCTGGGCTCAGAACAGGCTTTCAGCATATCCCAGCCAACAGGGACCATTGGGAGAAAAACAGAACAAAACTGGAGGCACATGGAGCCTCCAGCCCAGAGACTTGTTGGACACAATCTATCTTCCTCCAAAATTCATTGAGCTTTAGACAAGTCATCCTATTAACATGACTTGGTGTTTAGGAAGGACAACACCTGCCATTAACACATGGAAACTTCCAAAGCCCATGACGACAGCATAGGCAGAAATCCACCCTGGTCCGAGATCTTGTATCAGAGACTCCCTGTCCTGTGCACTGCGAACCCTCTGGCGCACAGGCGTGTCACCTGCCTGGTGACGGCGCAGGCAGGCTGAGAACATCACAGCAGAAACATTAGGAAACACTCAGCTAAAGATCAAGCTGAAGAGAAGAGAAAGCTTCTTCAAAACTAAGCCAAAGGGGAAAACAAAATTCAATAAAAACAGAAAAGAAGTAGATGAAAAAGGGTGTACCAGCCAATGTGGCTACTGTGTAAATTAAAGTCCAAATGCATCAGAGAGAAAGATGGTTGGGAGCCTTGATAAATCCCACCTGCAGGAAGGTTCCCAGGAAAATTTCCCTGGCATGGGAAGAATGGATTTATGGCCAGGGTGGCATCCAGGAGGGTAAAAAATGACTTCTGCTCTGGCCTGGAGCCCCACGGGTAGTTCTGCAGCTGGGAGAATGAAGAGGCTGCAGGGATGTGCCCAGCGAGTAGGGAGAGAAGAGGGCAGAGACCTGCCCCCCTCTCCCGTGTGGTGTGACGGTGACTAGGAAGCTGCAGAGCCAGGGAGGGGGACTCTAGGGGCCAAGGAGAGCTGCTGAGCTTCAGGGATTTCTGGGGCAGGCCAGGGCTCTGTGCACTGTGAACTCTCTGCCGTACAGTCATCCTGACAGCCAGGAATACAGCCAGGAAGGGCGTGTTGTGAGGGTGCTCATGCACACAAGCCTGAGGCTCTCCTTTCTCTCCCACCCCGACCTTGCCCTGCCTTCCGGTGGAACCAAGGGGACCCAAGAATGATGCTCCCCCTTGGTGGTAATCGATGGGTCCAGGGAGGCTGCCTGACCCAAGCTGGGCCACTAAATTCCTTCATTGGAAGCTTTGGATTTGGGAAGGATGCAGAAACTTGAAGCCTTCTCTGATGGGGTGGCTGAAGATCCAGGGATGTTACAATCCATGGTTTCTTCCATGAGGCCTGGGGAGAAAAAATAAGCACTGGCAGGAGAGGAGAATGCAAAAGATGTGCTTGGAGAAGCAGGGGCATTTCGAGGTGTGTCCTAAGCACCACAGGTCAATCCCTGCTCTTCTCACTTATTTCTCCTTGAACTTGGTGAGATTCCAAAAGATCCCTTGAAAACCCTCTCTTTTACTTGCAGTGGGTTGGAGTTGGGTTCCTCTCAGGCAGCACTTCAGAAGGGAAGGGCTGGGTGAGGGGCTGGGGCTCTCCAGGGCCTGCAGGGCCCCAGCGCCTTGCAGCACCATCTCCTGCTCTCTTGCCCAGCATGACAGCTTCTTGGCCCTGTGCACAATTTCTCTTTGGTTCCCAAACTCAGTCCAGTTGCTGAGCTTGGGAATCTCAGCAAACCAGTGCTCTGGGAGAGCAGTTACTGGATCTGTAGCCTCCCTGACCTTCCTCGCAAATCCAGGGCCCAGAAAAGCTTTCAAAGAAGGGACAGAGCATCAGCAGGTTCCTCTTGCCACAAACCAACCCGAGGGACCCTCAGCCTGGCAGACTTGGCAGACTGCAGCGCTCCAAGTAAGTCTTCCAACGACAGGTGATTCGCGGGGGAGGACTTAGAGAACGGTAGTGAACAGAGGCAGGTGGGGATATGGTTGCAAACCTGTGTACAAACGGCCTGGGAGGAAGCATTTCAAAGCTGGGTGGAGAAGTCTTAAGTACACTTGCAAGAGGCAGGAGGCTGGGAGAGAAAATGGATTAACCTGAACAGGCACCTCCAGCAAGAATTGAGCTCATGAACAGCCAGCTCTCAGCGGAGCTCAGGCAGAAAGGTCGTAGCAAGCCCCAGGGAAAGACATCGCCCAGAAACTTGCCGGCTCCTGAGGCGCCCAGAGACCTCTTCTTCAGCACCCAGGACAGCGCTGTCACCTTTGTGACTGGTAAGAACCTATCCTATGGACAGAAGATAGTTGGATGTCACTGGAGGAAGATGACTGGAGTCCTCCTTAACTGCCGGAGTTGGTAATGACCTTAATGATAATGTAATTCAGCTCTTCAGTTTGACAGATGAGGAAGCTTAGCTGAGATGGTGGACATGCCTTGCTCTGAGTCATGTTTCTAAGTTGGAGTCAAAATAAGGACTAGAGGTCGCACACAGAGAGAGGCTCATGCCTGTCATCCCAGCTCCTCGGGAGGCTAAGGCAGGAGGGTTGCTTAAGCTGAGGGGTTTGAGGCTGCTGTGAGCTCCTGATGCTACAGCACTCTAGCCTGGGTACCAGAGTGAGACTCTGTCTCAAAACAAAGGGACTAGAATTTAGGCTCCTAAGATTTCCATGAATCTCTCATCTCATTGCACAAACTGAATCCCTAGCCACCATCCATCGTCCGCCAGCCACCTGCAGGAAGGTTCACAGAGGGAGCAGGTGATACTGAGGGTGCAGGTGGGTACTGCAGCTCTGTCACTGCCGCTGAGCTGGATGAAGCTTTTTAACCTCTCCCAGCCTCAGTTTCCTTATCTGTAAAATGCAGGTACCAGTGCCTATCTGGACATAAGCTGGCTGTTATGAGGGCTTAATGACACTTACCCCAAACAAAAAAATGTATCCCTACTGTAGAGTTCAGAGAAGTTTGGTAACTTTTCTGAGGATGCTCAGCTGGTAAAGGATCATACTGGTTTGACTTCACAGGTCCCTGAGCCACTATGGATTTTTTCTCTCCTTTTTGCTTCCTCCTTGTCATTCAGATTGGATAATTCCTATTGAGACATCGTTGCATTCACTGACTATTCTCTTCGTCATTCCCATTCTTCTACTCATCCCAATCAATGACTTTTTTTTCTTATTACAGTATTGTATTTTTTTTCCAGTTTTTGTCTGCTACTATTTCCTGAAACTCCTTATCTTTCCATTAGTTTCAAGATTGTTCCCCATACTCAGAGAGTTTCTGTAGTACAGGCTTTAACATCTGCCATAAAGTTCCACTGTCTCTGTCACCTTGACACCAGTATCTGTTAAATTGTCTTTTCTCGTGGGTGTTGAGATTCTCCTGGTTCTTCATATGCTGAGTAATTTTGGGTTAAATTGTGGATATGTTGAATGTTGTGTTATGGGTCTCTCAATTAAATATTATTTAGAATGTTATTTTTTTTTTGAGACAGAGTCTGACTATGTCACCCTCTGTAGAGTACTGTGGTATCACAGCTAACAGCAACCTCACACTCTTGGGTTTAAGCGATTCTCTTGCCTCAGCCTCCCAAGGACTACAGGAGCCCGCCACAATGCCCAGCTATTTTTTGGTTATTGTCGTCATTGTTGTTTAGCAGGCCCTGGCTGGGTTCGAACCCACCAGTCTCGGTGCATGTGGCTGGCGCCGTAACCACTGTGATGTGGGCGCCGAGACAGAATGTTGATATTTTTGATAATTTAGCAGGCTATCAACCTAGCTATGTTTAAGCCCCAAACCTACCAAGGACTATGGTTTCAATGCCAGTTTCATTTTCAAAGTCATTGCCCTGCTAGCGAGATTTGGCCTGTCTGCGCACCACTGGGTGGCTGGCCTGGGACCCAGGAGACAGCGTGTCTCCTAGTTCAGTGCTCAATGATTTCTTCACGCTGTTTAGGATCAGAGCTGTATATCTGCAACTTAGGAATAAGCCCCGAAGCTTCCCAAGCTCTCTCTGTCTGCAATCTCCCAGAATTTTCTGACTGGTTAGGGCTCTCCTTTGGCTTTATTTAACCCTGCTCTGGCATGCACTTCCCACAACTAATCCTGCCGGGGGCCAAATGGTGGGAGGGCAATGTAAGAATAAAAGCCGTGGGGTTTAGCTGCTCTCTGAGGACACAGTGTCTTTAACCAGAGAGGAATCATCTCCTCATCTCCTGCTGTGGGGTTTTAGGCTCCTGTGGGCTCGTGCTGTGGCCACAAATGCTGCTGCCACAGTGGCCGCGCTGGGGACTCGAGGCATCAGGGATGGAGGACAGAAGAAGTGGAGAGATGTTCTGAGTGTTAGAGACTCTCCTCAAGAAGAGCCAGATTTCTCTGGAGCTCCTGCTGTCCACATCAGTGCCCATGTCTGGGAATGGGGCTGTGCTGGGTCCAGACTTGGGGATACTGGAAGATAATAAAATGGTAAGATCATTGTTGGCTCAGTGTAACTCTGAGCTCCTGTCTTCTTCCCCAAATGTCAGCTCTGTGTGTAGACAGAGGTGTCCCTGCCCTCTGTTCTCTCCCTCTGACCTGCACTCAGTAGGGACACATGGTCAGTCTGCCTTCTCCCTCTCACCTACACTCTGTGAGGACTCGTGGGCAGTCTGTTTTTTCTTTTTCACCCTCATAGCTTGGTTTGGGTGGAGAATTCTGTGACTTTAGAGCCCACTTGTTCCTCTGGGGCCCTTTTCCTCTTAGGGGGTCCCAGGCATTCCTCAGACTGAGCTTCTCCATAGCGGAGGCTTAGAGGGAGGGAGGCATCCCTGATGGAATTGTGTGGGGTGTCAAGGGCAGCCATCAAAACACCAGCAACATGAAAAGGCTGGTGCCACCACCTGCCAGTCATGAGATTAGGTTGAAAATATAGTCCCTGCTCCCCAAGCTCATTGTCAGGAGATCAGAAGCTACCGGGTAAAGCCAGCACCGTTATACTCTTAGGAGACAAAGATACAGTTTAAGCCAACTCCCGAGACACACGAGGCACTTAGCAGCCCTGCTCCCCGGGTGTGGAGGTTTGCTCTTCCCCTGTCTGAAACTCTCCTTGCTACTCAACTGTGGCCTGCTGTATTATTTTCTCCTGACTCCCTATTCCCTCCTTTACTAATTTCCTGGGGTTTCCATAGCAAACTACCACAAACTGGTGGCTTGGCCAACAGAAATGTATTCTCTCAAAGTTCTAGGGGCCGAAGTTCAAGGTCAAGGCAGGTGGATTCTTTCTGAGGACTGTGAGTGGATCGGTCATGTGCCTTTTCCAGCGTCTGTGATCATGACATTTCTTGGGGCTCCTTGGCTTCTGGAAGTACCACCTTGCCCTCTACCCTCATCCCCTTGGGGTGTTCTCCCCATGCACGTGTGTGTGTTTGGGTCTAAATTTCCCCTCTTGATAAGGAGACTTGTCACAATGGGTCAGGGGCCCATTTTACTCCAGTGTGAACTCATCTTCATTAAGTCCTTCTGCAAGGACCCTATTTCTACCTAAGGTCACCTTATGACATATTGGGAGTTGGGACGTCAATGTATTGTTTCGGAGAGGGGAGAGCAGAGTTCAACCATCAGCACCTCGGCCTTCTTGCCACACTCACCTGCAGGCAGAGTGGACTTTCATGCCACATTTCACTGTGGGCTTGGCCATGGCACTAGCTTTGGCCCAGAATGTGAATGGCTGTGACATAGCAGGAGGTTTAACTCCGCGTATGTGGCCTGGCCCACCTGTCCTGGCTCCACTCTGCACCCTGGCAGAAATATGTGCGGCTCCTGGACCCTCCTTTAGGCTGGGTTTCATAAGAGAGACAGACAAACAGAGCCCAGCAGAGCCCAGGGGAGACCAGCCTGAGAACTCAGAGTTCAGCAGAGCCCAGCCGAGACCAGCCAAGACCAGCCTGAGAGCTCAGAGCCCAGCCGAGCCCAGCCTGAGAGCTCAGAGCCCAGCAGAGCCCAGCCTGAGAGCTCAGAGCTCAGCAGAGCCCAGCCGAGCCCAGCCGAGATCAGCCTGAGAACTCAGAGCCCAGCCTGAGAGCTCAGAGCTCAGAGCCCAGCAGAGCCCAGCCCGAGAGCTCAGAGCCCAGCAGAGCCCAGCCCGAGAGCTCAGAGCACAGCTAATCCACAGCCCTGTGAGCGTGAGGAAGAGAGCTTGTTGTCAACTCCTGAGATAGCAGGATTGTTTGTCCTGCGCTGACACTGACCATTACACTAATTTTCTGCCTAACTAATGGCCAGAAGGAAGCACAGATGTTAGCTGGAAACTAACATGACAAACCTACTTAAAAACTCCATCACACACCTTGAAAATCTTCTCTTATTTTTAAACACTATTATTGCTAATAAGAGCTTAACAGCATGGCCTTCACTGTAATTTGATTAGAGACCCATGTGGATTTAGGCATGCAAGACCTGAGTAAAAAATGCCTGCAAATTATTCAGAGATGTTTCTGTGGCAAAGTGCAAGTGGCAGGGACAGCGAGTTCTGTAATGTCCCTCAGCACCGGCTCGAGCTGCCAGGACTCCAGAAGAGTAAAGGTCCCGGCTGGGGTCTGGAAAGGGGCCGGGGCCATAGGCAGACCCCTGCCCTTGTCTTCACATGTCCCAGGGGCCCTCTCACCACTGCCATCTCTTTGGAAGTTGTTTTTCCCAAGTGCCAGAGCAATTTTGCTTTGCAGCAATTACGGTCTGCACAGGGTTCCACTTCTAGCTCTGCCTCCAGGACCTCACCGGGAAGCTGGGCCTTCCCCTTGCACTGGACAGAACCAGCCAGAGAGGCTCTATTTGGACAGGAGTGATGGACAGGTGGGTCCCTCACTGCGGGGGCTGAGTCTCACCTAGCACACTGCATGGGCTCTCAAGGAGGGCCCCGGGGATGCAGGAAAGCCCTCACATCTGTGCATGCTCTCAGGTGTGCAGGGGACACAGGACGGCTTGGTAGTTCATAAACTGCTAGCCCTGTGGGTCTGGCACTGGGGTCCCCACCTCAGAACAGACAGAGACTGGGTGACGTGGCACCTCCGATTTGCACACTGCTCACTCCTGGGCTGGACGCACCGACTCCAGCCTCACACTAGCTTCGTTGTCCGTTGGCCTGTCAGAAGGGTGGGTTGATGCAGTGAAGTGTTTACTGGCCTGAGAGGCTGAGGAAAGCTACGAGGTCTTGTCTGGGGAGGGGACGGTGGTCTGGGGTGACGTCTGCCCCTCCGGAGTGGCAGAGCTCTGCTATGGGGCTCTGTGTCCTCAGAAAGCAGCAGGGACCTGAGGCTCCTTGTAGGGCGGCAGAGCAGGAGGAGACTGGCCCCAGAGTGGAGCAGGCAGGCTGAGGGGACAGGGAGGTGGAGACCCTTAGGCTGTGAAGAGCAAAACCTCCGTGCCAGGGAAGGAGAGAAGCTGGGTGCAAAGGTTAGCTGGAAACCCATGAGCTGTTCTGAGGGTTTTGGAGAGACCTTGCTTCTGAGAGAGGGGGTTGAGGTAGGTGGTCAGACCCAGGTACTGTCTGGATACTGACGCCTCCCCAGGTGAGGTGGGGCTGACACCTGGCTGCATCCCGGATGGCTCCACCGCCTCATTCCCCATGCCCCACCAGGCGTCCCAGCCCAAGGCTCAGGGGCAGCTGTGCTCGCTTGTGAATGAAGCCAGGTGGAATCATTTCAAGAGTTGGCAGGAGTTTCTAGTACCTGGGTATCCAGATGGTCTTGAAATTGCTGACCAAAACTATCAGGATAGGGGCCAGCCTTAGAGGGGGGCAGGTTAATGAAATGGAAGGACCAGGCCTGGAGGGGTTAGAGAAACAACGGCCCCAGTCAGGGGTTCTGGTCCTTGCCAGGGAGGGTCAGTTCTCCCCACGTTCTGACCCTCGATCTTTGGTGCTGTTCTCAGGGTGAATTGCAGGAAGCGAGTCTTCTTGGCTCAGGTTCCAGAGGTGGCAATAGAGTGAATGCTGTCTGTGTTCCCTGGCTCAGCCTCTGTTCCTGTCCTGGGTAGCTCTCCACCCGCCAGAAGGGCAGATGAGGGAACAAGGAATGACCCCTTATCTGTCCAGCCAGGAGGGACAAGTGCTGACCCAAGGGACATGTGACCTGCTGGTCATCACAGGGTGCTGGCACACAGAGCCCTGCCTGCTCCCCGGAGGGAGGCAGAGAGTGAACTGCTTGAAGTCAAGTTCAGCCACTGCAATTCAGAAAAAGTAGTGACCTCTGCAGAGGCGATGTGCCTCCTGGGTCTGGGTGCCCCAAGGAGGTTCATGGAAAACGTCTTATTTGTGAGGCTTCCCCAGTGCCGAGCACAGTACTGCACACGCTGTGGTGTCCAGAAACGCTTCAGGGGGGCTGTTTGTGCAACTGTCAAACGCTGTGTCCTGAGCTCACAGGCTGGGACTGCCCATGAAGGGTGGGCCCAGGCAGGAGTCCTGGGAGGAAGGCCCCCTGGTGTGCCCGGAGGACGGCCTTCCTCTGCTCCGCTTGGAGGGGCACTCAAGGGCCGAGAAGGACAGAGACCTTCCCTCTTGCTGTCTGGAGGGCAGAGGTCCGAGATGAGGCTGTGCCAAGCTGGCTCCGCTGCAGCCTGCGGGACAGTTTGTCCCAGACCTCTCTGTCCGGCTCCTGGAGCTACCCATGAGCCTCGTAGCTCCCTGGCTGGCGATCACAGGGCTCCGGCTGCCTCTGAACTCACAGGGCCTGCTCCCTGTTCATCCCCATGTATCTTTTCTCTCGTCTTAACAAGGACCCTGGTCACCTTGGATTAGGGCCCACCCTAGCCCAGTGGGGTCTCATCCCCAGAGACTTCAATCCCCAATGGGGTAATTCCCATAGAGCACTCTGAAGTTCTGAGGGGCATGAAGCTTGGGGGCCACTGTTAACCCCAGTACGGGCAGCCAACAGCAGCACTGCTACTCCCTGCCGGTTTCCCTGGTCTTATGTTTGGGTGCTGGAATCAGCAACGTCCTTTGGGGGCCTCTCCCATCTCTCCCCGATGGGACCCATTCCCTAAGCCCCAGCTAAGCCTGAAGGCCCCAAGGCTGCTCGGGTGGGTGGAGGGGAAATTTCTTTTCTTCCTGCTGAGATGGTACTGCGGGGTGTCGAGCTGCTCTCCACGTCAGGATGCGTTTGGATCACCTCCTTGAAGGCTCTTCTTAGAAACGTCTCAGGGAAGATCAATGACTAATTCTCACAGGCAAGAGGCCCTTGCTGAAAAGCCACACTTGCAGCTTTATGCTTCTCCACTCTGGCTTTTATGATCCAGATTAGATTTCTTGAACTGTGGAATATAAATCAATATGTTTCAGAGGAGCACAGTGCTGGAGGGGACCTCAGCCAGGCGGTCTTTCAAGCGATACTCACTGTTTGAGACACTTCACACAGTTGCGATGGCAGGGGGGCCCTTGGCAAATCAGGAGGTGGACTGACGGGCCGAAAGCAGACTCAGAGAGAGCAAAGCTGTGTTCAACTTGTAATTGAGAAAGTTAGCAGCCCACCTGCCCCACAGCTGCCAGCTTTCAGAAGAAGCTGAAGAAGGTGCTGCTTCTGGAGGCTCAGAGCTACCATGGTCCCAGGAGGCTGATTTTTCAGGACAGAGTGGAGGAGTTGGCTGTGAGTGCAAGTTCTCTGAGGCTGAAACCCTGCGATGCTTGAAGGAAGCAGCTGGGCTTGCTTTGGTGTCGGTGATGGCAGGGAGGTCGTCTAGAGCTGAGGGCAGGGAGGAGAATATGCCAAGTTCATGGGAGAGGGAGCCCAGCACTGCCTTGCACATTGTGGGCTGCAGGACTGTGGAAGGGCTGGAAGAGCGGAAATGGGTGGGCCATGCGCCATGCAGAGCAGCCGCCCCCAGGCCCCAACAGCAGCATTTGAGCTCCCTTGGCCCCTGTGTGAGATGCAGTCCTTCCACACTGTTTCGTGTCTGACCGGGTAAATTATGTTCTCAGAACAGGTGACCCCGCACCCCCTGGGAATGTTTTGGAAGATGACTCTGGCTTCTCATGCTGAGAATGACTCAGAGAACTTGGAATCAGACTCCTGGGTGGAGAGGAGGCTCCTAGGAGCCCCAGGAGGGGGGTGAGAAAGAACCAGGTGCAAGGACCTGGCCCCAGGACCCAGCTGTGTCCTCCCTAATTAGCTGGTGAGAAAGCCTCTAACCTTCCTGAGACCCAGCTTCATCTGTAAAATGGCGCCATGATGCCTGTTGCTCTCTCCTTGCGGGGTCCCACAGCCCTGAAAATGGGGGGGCTGGGCCAGAGCAGCTGGCAGATCGCGAGGCCGCAGGTGCGTGCTCTGTGGTTTCTGTGACTCCTTCCTGACAAATGGCCCATGTAGCAGAGGAAACATCAGTTGTTCTGCAATGACGGGGGAGGACAGGAGCTGCAGAGGACAGTGAAGGCTGGGCTGCAGGAAGGCTGCATGCGGGGAGCGTAGGCAGCCCCAGCCTGGGCCTTGGTTTGCTGAAGGTACCAGGAGGGTTGGGCAGGTGGGCATCTCAGAAGGCCTGACCTGGTGGGCTGGACCGTGCACGTGGGTAAGGTGCCTACTGTGTGCCCAGCAGAGTGACCCCCTTTGGGCTTTAGTGCCCAAGTAATACCACTCAGCTGTCCTCATTTTAGTCAGTGGGGAGGGTGTCAGATGCCCCTGGTTGGAACCAAGGTGCTGAAGGGTTCCATTTGCACTTGCAAAAGGGGCCTGGGAGGAGGCTGCCCTCCTGTGATAAGAGAGAAGGGTGGGGTTGGTGTGAGCTGAAGCCCCATCTGAGCTGAGAAGCTTCCAGGCCGTGTGGGAAGAGGAAAGCCCAAGGCTGCTGCTTCTGCTGTGGCCAAGGACAACCTCTGGCCCTGGGTGCTGGCCGTCTGGGTTGGATCGGCAATCATAGCCACTGTTGCACCCATGGGCCTCCTGGGGAGGTGGGAGAAGGGGCAGCTGCTGTAGGGGCTGAGACAGGGGTCTGAGGAGGTTCTGCCCACCTTGTTCTGACACCGTGGGTCAGCTGTGGCCCATCAGGTCCTTGGTGTGTGGCTGGTGCTTGAGCTGTGGCTGGGCACCCTGTGAACGTGACTCTGGAGGAGAACCAGGTGTGTGTCTGTCCCTGCTTGTGTCTGTGTGCTGGCCATGGCCTACAGCCACAGGACCAGTCTTTGTGCAGGCTGTGGGTGCCCGCTCCATGGCAGGGTAATGGTGGGGGAACAAGAATGGCTCATGTGACTCTCTCTAAGCCTCCACAAAATTGAAAATATGGGCCCTGCACCCTGCTAGGGATAACGAGCTTCCTGGCTAAGAGAGTGTCCTTCAGTCTGTGGACCCCAAAGAGGAGGCAGGACGGGTCCATCACGCAGTTTCACACCCTGCCGGGCACTCGGGAGGGGTTAACGGTGAAGGAAGCTCACCGTTAGTGAGCTTGACTTGTGTTCCCAAAACGGACTACATGTGTTAAATAGCCACAAAATTAAAAAAAAATGTGGCATGCTCAAATGAATTTGGAAACACAGGATAGTAGAAAGGTGAGCCCCTTTCCTTCCTGCAGCCGTTTTCAGAGTTTTCCTACCGGCAGGACCCAGCTGCAGTGTTCCCTCTACCTGCGAGGCTGCAGAATCTACTTTTGGAGATGCTGAGCTGTCCGACAGGTCTGGAAGGGCCGGTCCAGGGAAGCTCCCTTTGGTTTTTCATTTATTCATTCAACAAACAGCCAGAGAGGATCCATCGGGATCAGGTGTGTTCTAGGGACACAGGTGTAAAGCAGGAGAAAGTGTCTCCTGTCCTCTTTCCACGGAGGAGACAGACGAAGATACAGGCCCAGACGCGGCATTGGGGGTGATGTGGGCTGCTCAGGGTTGTCTCCTCCACATTTGGCCTTGACCCTGCTCTTCATTGGACATTGGGGGTGTGCACACATGTGGGGTGATGTGTCCTTTTCTTCCACAGGTCACCATCCAGACCTCCCAGAGAGCCTGGGCTTGAGCCAAGTGCTGTGTTCAATATGGTATATGGGACAAGAACCAGATGAATGCCAGGGACCGAGGGTCACCGTCTCTACAGCAGGACACGTTTCCCAGCCTCTCCTGTAGTAAGTGTAGGACCACGTGGCTGGGTGTGGCCATGGGGAGGCCAATGTGGGTGGATGTGGAAGAGGGGAGATTCTGAGCTGGCAGAGGCCCAGGTCTCAGAGCCTAGCTGCAGGGGTTGCTCTCAGGGACGACTGTCCGGTCACTGCCCGTTCTCAGGTACAGTCCAGTGGCCAGGAAATGCCTGCGACTGTGCTGGTTACAGCAGCTGGTGCACATCACCCTGACCGAGGCAGCTCCCCACACCCCAACTCTCAGCAACAGGGAGTCCAGGATAGCACATGTCCAGTCTCAGCACCCCAAGAGGCTGGGGGGCTCTGGCGACATGGTGCTCATTGGCTGGGGAGGGACTGGGGTCAACCATGGCTCTTGAATATTTTAAACACATCATAGCTTCTCTGAGCCTCAGTTTCCTCAAGTAAAGGAACGGGAGAGATCTTTCTTGTTTATTGAGTTTAGTCTAAAAGAAATTAATAGAAAAATACAAAGAGGAAAATATAAAGAGCCCCCAAATCCTTTATAAAGGGCCCCCAAATCCTTTTAGGCAAGTAGCAGTTTGTGGATGGACAGCTGAGGGGCTGCACGAGGGCACAGCCCGCTGGTTTCATGGGCCGTAACCAGCTTCCCGCAGTGCTGGGTCCAGCGCCAGCTTCTGGCACTCCAGGCGTGGGTTGGGGGCCTCCGTCCCCAGGACTCAGGATGGCTGTATCTATAACAGCCCAGGCTGGGAAATCTGTCAGCTGCTTCTTAGGGTTCTGTCAGTCACAACCACTGTGCTTATTCCAGACCAATTAAATGTCGCTTGCGCTTTAGTGGAGCCATTTAGTCCAACTCTCTTTAATTACTGCTTAAAAATTTAAAAAGGCACATTGATGATTTCTGATTAAATCTCAATGAGATGCCTGGATTTAGAGAGGCAGTTGGGCCCCTAGGTCATCTGTCTTCCAATAGTTTGTGGGAGACACTTGGGGTATCCCGAGGTGTACTGGAGCCGTGAGGGGGCAGCCCCTTCTCCAGCTCAGTTCAGAAGGAAAATCATAGAGCCCCCAGCTGCCACTCGGCGGCTGTGACTTGAGGATCTGGGACTGTCCACCCGAAGGGAAGACCAGGGGGAAGGAAGACCTCCATTTCTCTGTTCATTGTTCACTTGTGTGGCACCTGCCACAGTCCTGACCCTGGCTATGGCCACCTGCAGACACCAGGGTGTAGGAAACAGAGGCTCTGTCCCCCGGTGCAGCCCAGCATGTGATGTTAACCAAGGCACCCAGTGTCACACTTCCCGCCGTCTAAGTCAGTAAGTGGTGGTTTTATAAAGGGCAGTTGCGATGTGGAATCAAAGTCCATATCACGAGCCTTTCCTTTTTCTGTGACATAAAAATCCATTCTTTGAATGGATTTTAAACCCATGTGTAATTTTGAAACATCACACATTGGTGGTTTGGAAAATAGCATTTCACTGTGCTTTGCAGGTCTCCCGAATGTCAACACATTTTTTTCTTTATTCAGTCTGGGGAAATCGCATTCGTTCAAATCGCCACCCTCTTCATCAGAAAAGTCTTTAGATATTGGGAAGCTGTCAAGCTTATGGTGGTGGATACAAGTTTTCCCAAATTCTAACTTTTGCTTGGAAGGCAGAACTCTATTATTGGCAACAAATATTGTGAGTTGTTTTCCGTGAGGTGACAGGCTCCTTTTATATATTTTGAGAAAATGTCTACCAAATACCCAAGTCTAAGTAACAATAGTTTGTTTCTTAATTTTTTTGTTGTTGTTGTTTTCAAGCAAAAGTGGTGTTTCACAAAAAGGGGATCATTCAGCTCTCAATCCCAGTGCTTGTCCACTTGTGTTAGCTCCAGGAATGCTTTACGGGAGGTTCCCCTTGATCATGTGAAACGTTACAGACGTAACCTTGGGATTCTGAAGGACCCGCCGTCCACAAGCGAGGTTCTGAGGAGGGGGCGCTGGGATGAAAACACACACACACACACACACACACAGGGTAATGGACTCAGTCAGGCTGAGACTCAGACTGAGACAACACTTTATTTTTCTTCCATGCTTTATATTCTCACAGGGGAAAAGGTCATTTAAGGTTCTCTACTTTGACATTCTCTTAGTCCTTGGGAACTGCTGTGCTGTTTACCTTGAAACTGCCATGCGGTTTATCTCTAGCTTTGACTATCTGGACTAATTACTCCCTGTTCTGGTTCCTGCCAGTTTCATCTTAGAAAAAGTCAGACCTTGGCCATAGCAAGGGCAAAGGCGATTTCCCACACGGGGGGAGTCCCCGCGGGTTCCCACGTCTCACGGCTTCCCACAGGATTCAGATCTAGTAAGAATAGTAAGTTTCACTGCTTCCTAAGGGCTAGGCTGCACTTCTGTGGCCCAGTCCCCGTCAGTCACCGCACGGCGAGCTCACTGCTCCCGGGGCGTGCATGTCACTGGCCGCAGGGGCTCTGCTCAGCATCCAGGCCCACAGTAGCTCCTCCAGCTCTGGGTTCCCTCCCTGGGACAAGTGGCCTTCTTGGCAGTTGGCTGGGGAAGAGAGTGCTGAAAGGTTTCATATAGGAATTAGACTCTCCTTCCAGAAGAGGCACATGTCACTTCTGCTCACAGCCCACTGGCCAGACTGAGCTGCTGGTCTGCCTGGGTGTGAGGACTGCGGAGGCACCTGGGAAGAGAGGCGCTGGTGAGACCACCTGTCCACCTGCCCAGCTTCCCACCTGTCCACCTGCCCACCTGCCTGCCAGCTCCCAGTCTGAGTCACTTGCCCACTGTAGCTGGACCTTCTCTAACTCTGCGCCTGCCCCCGAGTCTTGCTGCCTGTAACCTGCCTGTGACCAACTGTCTTCAATGCTTTCATCTCCGTGTGGGGGGCTGCTCCTTCCCAAGCTTTCCATGCTCACGGGTGAATGTGGGAACATACAGGCAGGTTTGGGTTCTGACACCTGGGTCCTCCTGCGTTGAGCCCTCGCCTTGCTCCTCCTGGGCTTCCCCCTGGGATCATGACAGGCTGTAGCCGCAGCCGGGGCCTCCTCAGAAATGGCTCTGGCTGACCTAATGCGGGGCGTGGGGTGAGATGAGTGAATGATGGGACCTGCCTCGCAGCCCCGGCTTCACCACAGAGAGTGGGCTGGGGTGACCCCTCCTCCCCTGGGCCTCAGTTTACCCCCTTTGTGAGGGAGTGGCTGGTTGGCTGGTCTTCTGGACCCCTCCCCTCTCTGTGGAGCTACAGATCTGTCTGGTCATCCACACACTGGGATTTTGCATTTGGTATAGTGTGTGAGTTTCCACCAAAATAGCCACCTTCTCTCACCAAGATTCCCTCATGACCTGGCTCTGGGAGGCATCTGTGCCCATGGGGCAGGTAGACATCTCCGTCCCTTTGTGCTTCTGGGTCTCTCTCTCTTTCTTTCTCTGTCACTCTCTGATTCTCTCTCTCTCTTTCTGTCTCTGTCCCTCTCTGATTCCCTCTCTTTGTACACACATTTACTGATTTATAATTACACTCCCTGATGTCGGTGGCCCTGGGCTACTGTGTTGCAAGGCCTATAATTAGAATGAAGCTCTGTGGACCCATTTGCATGGAGACATGGAGCTGGAGCCTGCCCCCTCCCTTCTCTGTCCCTGTGCCCTGGTATCCGGGATGACGCTGTCCAGGTGCTCCTGGCCTGGGCATCGGTGTCTTGCCTGGCATCCTGTCCGCCAGGCCCCACTGGGCTGGTTCAGCACCAAGGCCAGAGGCCGGTTGTTCAGCAGTATCCAGAGTGACCAGCCCAATGTGCCCTGTGCACGCTGTCCTTTCAGGGCCTTGTCAGAGGTCCAAGTCGGGACTTGTATCCCTCCACCACCTCCTTTCTGTGAGGTGGCACATGTTCTGTGAGACCGTGTCAGGTCAGCCTCGCAGAGGGGTACCATGTATGCACAGGTCAGCCTCACAGCAGGATACTGGGACACCGTGTATGGACGAGTCAGCCTCGCAGCGGGATACTGGGACACCATGTCTGGACAGGTCAGCCTCGCAGTGGGGTACCATGTATGCACGGGTCAGCCTCGCAGCGGGATACCGGGACACCGTGTCTGGATGGGTCAGCCTCGCGGTGGGGTACCGTGTCTGGACTGGTCAGCCTCATAGCAGGGTATCATGTCTGGACGGGTCAGCCTTGCAGCGGGGAACCGTGTCTGGATGGGTCAGCCTCGCAGTGGGGTACCGTGTCTGGACTTGGTCATCATTCTCCCTTGAGGCCACGGGAACAGAGCCTTCTGCACCCTTCTCCTGCCCCGCTGTGAGGCTGTAATGGAGTCACTGTCACTCAGAGAAGGGGCACCTGCGGACCTGGGAAAGGGGGAACTGGACTTTATACCTGGAGAGGGAGGCGCATCCTGTGGGTCTCCTGAAGATGCTTCCTGTGGCAATTCAACATGAGACACACTTTTTTCTGCTGAGGATAGGCTTGTGCCAGCCCCGGCCGTGCCGTCTTCCCAGTGCTCATGGTGGGCTCCAGCCTGGCCATACACCGTCGGACATTCTTCCCCCAACTTTTCCTTTCTAAGCCTGAACTCCCAGGAGCCGACTACAGGAGAGAGTTCAGGCTAGGGAGGTGCTGTGGTTTGGGTCCAACCCTCATGTTTAGATTGGGTCTCTGATGTTGGAAGTGGGGTCTAACAGGAGGTGTTTAGGCCATGGGGGTGGACCCTGCATGGATAACAAGTAATGCCCTGGGTTTGGGGGAGGAGGCTCTTGTTCTGTTAGTTCCCATGACAGCTGCGTATTAGAAAGAGTCTGGACCCTCCCTCCTATCTCTCTGGCTTCCTCTCTCGCCTTGAGATCTCTACAGACCTTTCACCCTCCACCACGATAGGAGCAGCCTGAGGCCCTCCCCGGAAGCACATGACACCACCCTGCTTCTTAGATAGCTGCAAATGCCCCTCTTTACTTCATAGATTCCTGGCCCCAGATGGTCCCTTCTAGCCACGCAGACTGAGAGAAGTGTTGGTACCAGGAGTGGGGCGTTGCTCAGGAATCAGTGTCTGGACGTCTCAGTCCTTGTGGAGTCTGGGTGTTTGATGGTGTCGAGAGGAGTGAGTCAAGCACTCGGAGCCCTGTGTTCACCTGAGCCCCACCAGCCCAGGGGCAGGGTGCTCTCAGCCCCCTCTCCCTGAGTTCTCATGGACCATTGCCCTCAGCTGTTGCAGGCTGTGAGGACAAGTTCACCAGGGAAGTTCATCTCCTGCAAAGCCCATCACAGATGTCAAGACACACTTCTTATTACTGTAAGCCAAGTATTGGGGGCAGAGGGTAGTGAATTTCATGAGAGTGAGATTGCTGGGCTTCCCTGACCGTCCACCCATCTTATTTATCTTCTTGGCTCCCAGGCACTTTCCCAGACACAGACCACTTGGTGGTGTATGGAAAGGGTCCCGCCTGCATGGAGCTCTTCATCAGATGGGGCAACAACTCCAGGTGACTTGTGACGTGGGGATGGATGACAAGTGGGAGGGGCCAGAATGCCAGGGAGCCACCTGTGCCAAGAACTACAGGGAGGCCAGAGGCCAAAGGTCCCCCATCCTCCCTTCCCAGAATGCAGCTTCCCAGATGCCCAGGCAGGTGGGCAAAGGAGGTGTGGATTCTCTTGGTGCAGGGCGTTTGTATCTACTGTGATGTGGACTGTATGGAAGCTGCAGCAATGAGAGACGGTTTGTCACACTTGAGTGTGCAGGAGCTTCATTCGGGAACCTGGAATCGCTTGTTTCTAGGACCCGTCTGTAGTGATCCTGGTTCCTGAGGGCTGGATTGAGTCCAGGAGAGTTTCTGTTTTGATGGGTGGTCTAGCAGGCCCAGAAGCAGGTGAGTCGGGCCATGCTGGGCAAAGGCTGGCCCCGGCAGTGGTGACTCTCCCAGCACCTTCTGACTTCCCGTGGCCTGCTTTGTGGTTGAGGAGCTGGAGAATGTGCCGTGGCTATCATCCATGCAATGAGCTCTTTTTGATGTTTTGTTTTCCTTTTTTTCCTGCTGTGCTAGAGCAAGGCAGAAATGGAGTGGAGGGTTGTCTTGAATACGGGTATGTATTAATTTGCCTCAAGTGTCCTCGGCCAAGGGCCACCAGTGACAGCAAGTGCCTGCATATGACTGGGGCCTCCCAGGGACCTCAAAATTCAGATCTCTCGCACCTTGTCTCTCTCTCCTCTGTCACTGAGAAGGTGAGCACGTCATAACTGTTCAGGGAACATCGTGGGTGATGAAGAAACTGCCCACCCCTTCAGTTACGCACCTTGCTACACAGGTGCTGGACATCCACAAGGCCAGTGGTGATGGGGAAGCACAAGGCTGCGAGGGCCTCTCCGTCGGGCCCCTTATCACCAACATCAGCTTCATCTCAGTGCTGCCCACATTTATCACTGTCGCCCCTTTAATTTATTTCTGAGCTGTGTGAAGCCAAGCCTGAGTTTTTTCTGCTATTCAGGGCTCAAGGCCAGGAACAACTTTCGAGTGGAGACCCCAGGGCTTAGTTCATTTCCAAAAAGGTGGATTTATTTTTGTTTTTGAGCCTAAGGGCTGATCTGTTATTTTCACAGTCCTCATTTATTGTGCGTGTTTCTGAAATACCCCGTGGACTATGGGAGGCTAAACCGGGTGCTTGTAACTGGAGTGCTGGGTGTCCTGGGATCACCCGGCCTAGGAGAGCCCCTGGCCTCACCCTCTCCTCCTGGTCCTTATCGGCCAGCCCTTTCCTGCCGCACGGGCCTCTCCGGCCTCTTCCCTGCTAAGAAGGGCTCCTCTGTGCCCTCACCCATGGCCGACGCACGTGGGTGTCATTAACAAAGATTAGACTTTCAGCAAAAGAACCGATTGTTCCTTAGGGTCACTCCGCCAAGCAGATATGTTTTCAGACATGTTTGGGGAGAGTGAACATGTTTGGAAGATGTCGGACTTGGTTTACTGTTCTGCCAGCTGCGGCAGAGGATTAGACTGGCCCTTTCCCAAGTCCTTTGCACAGGTGGAAATCGTATTTTTATTTAATCGGAAAATTCATGGAAGGGGAAGACGTTTTCTCTCCTTTTCATTTTAGTAGCATAACTTCTCTTCCCACCTCCTCCGTCCTCAGCATCTCAGACATTCACTTAAAAGCCTTAAATTTCATTTAATTTTTATAAATCTTTAAAAAGTGTTCCTTCCCTCACTCCCTGAATTACAAGTTCATACTCTAGCTGGGGGAGATGAAAGTGCTGACTCTCAGATCTCAGGGCCAGGGGAGTGTCTGGTGCCCCTGGGTTTTCAGGGTGTCTCCAGAGTGACCCCTCTTAGAGGGGAAGGGCTGATGGTGCCAGGCAGGGGTCTCCGGTCTCCTCAGGTACCCTGTTCTCGCTCTTTCCAGGACAAATGTTCTTGTAGAGTCTGTTCCCCTGTGTGGCTGCCGCCTGTCCTGCTCTGCCTCCAGAATGAAGGAGGCTCTATCCTTGACCTGCGGTGTCTTCTGAGAAAACAGTGCCCATAACGGAGCCAGGTCTTAAGAGGAGATGCTGTCTGCAGAGTGCATGGACCCTCCCAGCACTCTCAGCCCACCTTGGGCATCCACGTTTCCTGGGCACTGTTTTCCCCTTTTGCTGTTGGTGGTTTGGCTACCGAGCAGCCTGTGGAGCCCATTCTGGTCTTGATGTGGCCTTCACGGCTCTGCCACGGCCGGAGCCCCTCAAATTAACTCATACAACCCGGAGCGCCAAGTCCTTTACCTTGACTGAGCAAGGCCTCAGAGCTGCGGCAAGGGCATTAATCCTCATTTTATGTGGGGAAAACAGCAAGGGAGAAAGGCGTGCTCATGGCTTAATGTAACTAAATGTCATTCCACGCCCCCCGTATTGCTGCTCAATTGGCAGCCACGGGGATCGGGCCAAGGGGAGAGGCGCAGTTGCATAACCTGATTCATAACCCTCCATGCCTATTTATCATAAAATCATTTACAGCTCCATAAAAAGTGTTAATTTGGGCAGCCGGTGATGTATGTCTTTGATTTAGGAGCTGACATTTCTGCCCAGTAGCTGCTCAGCGTGGGCTCTGCAGCCCGAGAGGGGGCAGGGCGGGGAGGTGCCAGTTTGTGATGGTCATGCTGGGCGGCTGGTCTCTCCTGCATCTGGGGGGAGGCGCGAGGGGGCTGGGGGGGCTGGGTGCATGTTGAGGGGGGAGGGTGGATCAGCTGCAACCCTACCCAAAGGCTGAGGGATGTCCAGAATTCTGCAGTTTATTAAATTCTCAGTGTGATTTCCCTTGAAGGGGATAGGCCGCTTCGTGGGTGTCTATTGCCTGGGGACATTATTTATTGAGCACCTGCTGTGTGCCAGGGTTGTCCCATGTCCTGGGAAAGGAAGTCACGAGCAAGTGAGGTGGCGCTCCAGCCTGCAGGATCCTCCCCCTGCCTGGGCCTGTGTCTTGTGGCCCCTGGGTGTGTCTTATAGGAGACAGGGCCCCAGAGGCATCTGCAGCCCCTAGCCCATCCTCTCACCAGAGCCCTGGGGTGATCCACCTCGTTATCCCAGCCTGGAAAGGGCCAGCCAGACGCCCACATGGACAGGCTTCATCTAGGGACAAGTAGCCCAGAGGTAGGCATGGGGTGGATTTCAGAACAAAAGGAAATAGAAGCTCAGTCATCTGGGGTGGGCGGCCCTGGAGCACCCCAACGGGGCCTTCTTGTCTCTCACCTGGAGAAAAATACTCCCATAAAACAGGCTCCCCTGTCTTTGTCCAGTTCAGCCTCCCTTCCCACTCCTTCCCGCCGGCTCCTCTTTATTAATTTGAAAGGTAAACAGCCAGTGCTCTTGGAACTTAATGTTTCCTCCACCCCCAAAGTTTATTAAAAAAACTAAACAGCCAGCAAATCATTTTTATGAGCAATTAGGTGCCCTCCAGTGTGTACACAGTGGGCTGGGCTGACACAGGATTGACAACCCGGCAGGGCAGCCTGGGCTCCCAGGGTCCCGCCCCAGCCCTGCTGGCTGCTTGCTGCTCCCCTCGGTGGATGGTGGAAGTGTTTCCATTTGTCAGTCTTAGGGGGATGGTGGTTTATATTCTAGGCACGGGTGTTTTTATTTGCCAATATTTTCTCCTCTCCGTAAGAACTGTTGGTTCATAACTTTTGTTATTGCAGAATATTATTTACAGATCTCGACGTAAGGGAACCAGCTGGGGGAATATTTGTTCGCACGGCCCCCGGCCCCCCGAACTCCATCCCAAATCTCTAAATAAACTTTCCCGTTGATTCTGAAGGGAAACATCCATCAGGCTTTGTTGTGAGTGTGAGATGGAGAGGCCTGTTTCGCCCGTTTTCGGAACATTGCCTCTTCACGTGTGCCTTGAGATGAAGCCCTCCCACGGACGCTGCCACTCGCTCTCCACCAAGGCCACTTGAGATCACAGGGAAGCTTGCTGTTCTTCAGAGGGGGGACACCGAGCCTAACTATTTGCCAGCACCGGAAGCCTCCAGGCATGTCCAGAGACTGTGAAATTATCCAAACCGTGTTTATTTCACAGGCAAGTGGTGTCTGTTCGGGCAAGGCAGAGATGATCCCTTTCAAGTGAAGTATCAAAGACGGTGTTCAGCAGCACTTTGCTTGACGTTTAAATGAGTTTATACGGACAGTCTTCAAAGGGTCCACGTTTGAGACATCCACGGGATACGTCAATTTTCAAGAACAAAGAGACTGGCGGTCAGGACTTGTCCCTGAAAATCTGAGATCTATGGCCACCATTGTCACACACACGTCTGTCGTGAGAAACCCATCACCCGTAGGGAGCTGCGGCTCCCCAAACTGCTGACAATGGTTCCTGTTTACCCAGAGTGCTCCTCAGAGCTGCACATGCAGCAAGGCAGTAGCAGGTGACCTTCCCAGACCTTCTCCCCACAGTGTGGACAGCTCGGGGTCTGTTGAGCTCTGGGCGCTTGGCTTCCCCTGCCCCTTCTCTGCCTCCTCAGCCTTGTAGCACCAAGAAGGGACACTGCAGCCAGGTGGCCACTGTGACCAACGTCTGCTTGGTCCTTGCCAGCGAGCTCCTTTCCTGTGGCTACCTCACATCAGGGCCACTGTGCCGCTGCTGGCTCTGGTCCTTCATGAGACCCTCCTTGTGCCCCTGAGTCTCAGGGTCCACTGGGTGTCCTCCGGGACACAGAGGTCATTCTATAAGTACTGTGGAAAGTGAATAAACAAGCTCTTTTATCCCCAAAGTACCAAGGTGGCCGCTACCTTTCTGTCTGTCCTTCCTTCAGACAGGGAGTGGTGGCCAAAGACCCAGTGTCCTCTGCAGGGACTTGGGTCCATGGATATTTGTTTGCAGCCAGGTCTTATGATATCAAAGTGGGCGATGTTATGGTTTGAGTTTGCCCCTCAAAGTTTCACGGGTTAGAAGATTAGCCCCCATGTGACTGTTGAGGGCTGGGAACTTCAAGAGGTGAGTGGATCATGGGGGTCTTCACCCCTGAGAGGATCGAAACTGGGATCTGGGAGTGGGTTCCTGGTTAGAAGATGAGTTGGGTCCCTTCTCTCTCCCTCCCACCTCCTGCCCTGGTGTGACACAGCGAAGAGGTCTCATCAGATGCGGCTCCCTGACACTGAGCTTCCTCCAGAACTGTAAGAAATAACTCCGTGCTCCTTATAAACTACCCGGCGTCAGGTATGCTGCGGTGGAGGCCCCAGGTGGGCTGAGGCGGCGGGAGGCTGGAACTGAATTCCCACTTGAGGGGGGCAGTGTGTGGGTGCAGTGGGTGTCTCTCTTGCACTGGGCGATCAGTGTGTTTTATCAGGTTGCCGTGGGTGCTGTCTGCTCAGCTGGGGGCTGACCGTAGTTGAGTTAGAGGCCTTTCTTCCTGACTCAATTTAACTTTGCTGCCTGGTCTTGCATCCTGGGATACGACTTAACTTAACCATCCCAACTCCCGGAGCTGTCTCTGCTGCTGTGGGTGGAGTTGGTTGCTGAGCGGGCAGCAGCGGCCTGAGCCAGGCCCCAGCTCGGTTCTCACGTCAGAGTGAAGCAGGCTGTGTCTGTGGGGAGAAGATGGTGTAGCTGCCTTCTATCTCACAAAAGTAAGAAGAACCTGAGGAGCCCCAGCTCCCAGCGGGCCCCTCGGTTCCTCCTGGTCCTGACCCGCTGTAGCCGCCCCACACCCTGCCCTTCTTCCCACCCTGGCTCTGCTAACACTCCTTCTGGAAACCTTCCTGCACCTGCCAGCTCCAGTGGTGGCCTCCTCCGGCCTCTCATATGTGGCTGCTGACCATGGACCTGCCCTGCTTGCTGGCTGCCCCCCTGCCCACACAGTGTCCCAGGATCAGCCGTCCCTTTCCTGTTGGCATTTCCCAAAGCTCCTGAACAGGTCTCCCAAGCCCAGCCCTGACTCAGCCCCAGGCTGGCCGTGGGCCACTCCTGTTCCAGGCTCCCCCAGTCCCAGAGGTTCTGACCCCAGAGCTGCACCCCCACATTGGCCCACACTCCCCACACCTGTCCTTCCTGCTGCCTGGGAGCTCCTCCCTGAGAACTGGCCAAAGAGCAGATAGGAGCCCCTTGTCTCCACACTGAGCCTCCCCTTATTACTGAGCCTTGGAATCTTCTGTACCCAGAGATCCCCTTGGGGGCTGACTCTGGCTGGTGATGTGGGGAGTGGGTGTTCTGCTCACAAGGAACTCTGCAGAGATGATGAACCAGACTGTGGTTTGAATAACAAATTAATGCTTCATGTGAGTAAACTCACGGCTGAAGTGCTGGTGAACACAGCGCTTGGGCCTCTCTGCTTTCAGCAGACCTGGTGGTTCTGGGAGTCAGAGGGGAACTTGAGAGCCAGCGGGGAGCTCCTTTGTCTGCTCCAGAAGGTTCCACCTATGGCGTTCCTGCTCCCACCAGCTGGTCCACTTTGCAGAAGGGAGCTCCAAGGGGCAGCTGCCTCTGGGATTCAGCTGATGTGTTTAGTGTGTGGACAGAAAGGAAACCACTTTCCCAAATGAGGATGGCGGAGGCTGTGTATTCAGGACTCACTGTAGCAAGGAGTCAGGCTGTCTCCTGCATTTGGTGTCCCGTGGGACTGGGTGGGGCCGATCTGATTCTCTACTTGGTCCTGAGCTGGAGGTGAGAATAAAAATTCGGAAAGCCGCCAGTTATTAACCTGGACTAACCGTCAGTTCCTGGCCACCCGGCTGGCTGATGCAGGGGCTACGTCTGGCTTCCTGATCGTCATTAGAGATGACTGGTTGGTGGCAGGCTGGCTTCTGGGGCTGGTTCCTGTAGATGTTGGGTGGTTCTTCAGGCTGCTACAGGCTGTGGGGCAGAGCCCTGTCCCAAGAGTGCTCTGGCCATTGTTGGCATTCAGGCTCCAGTTTCTGAATCCCAGAGCCTGGGTTTTACCCATGGACAGCAGGACTACCATTCAGCCCCCACCACCCTGCACATCTGTCCCCCCAAACTGTGCCTGACTGAGAGCCCAGCCTGGGATGTGGGCCCTGACACCTGCCTGGCACACACAATGAGGGGCTCAGCGTCCCACAAATCCTGGCAAACTTTATGCCTGGAGTGCCTGGAACAGGCATCCTTCTCCTGTCCCCAAGGCTCTGCTGAGATCCTGGGCTTAGAATCGGGGAAGGGGACCCCCATGGACACCAGAATGGTGAAGCACTGCTGGGAGCTTGGAGGGCTGGAGCCTCTGTGCCCCCGGGGCACGCAGGGCTTCAGTTACATCTTGGCTCTGGTAGAGGACAGCAGGTTTGTGTGGGGCTGGGAGAGGAGCAGGGCGAATGTGTTCTCCGTGGCATTTTCACAGGGTCGCCACGTTATTGAACCTGCAGTTGGTGCAGGAGGGGTGCCCCCACTCCTGTCTCCCCCGGTTTCTCTATGCTTCTCGTCCTTGGTGCAGCGTTAGCCCCAAGTGCTCCCCAACCCCAACCCTGAGAGCTGCCCTGCCGACTCCAGTCTGGTTTCCAGGCTGGTTTCAAGCAGAGGAAAGCACAGTTCAGGGAGAGTGGGGCATCCATTTCCCCTGCCCACGTGGGGACTCACCTGGCCCCTTGGAAACCTGCCTCTGGGGCAGACAGCACAGGGGCTCTGAGGCTTTTCAGGAGCTGATTCTTTTACCCAAATGCATGAGTGAGTGAGGGAATGAATGAATGAGGAGGGAGACGGACAGACGGGGGCAGTGGGCAGAGGCAGGCCTCTTCCCTCCCAGTTCTCCCCGAAGGGCAGCTGTGACGCCACCCTGCGGGTGAGCTTTGGGCTCAGCTGCTTGTCCCCTCCCAAGGCGACTTTTAATCCATCATGTTCTGGTTTGGTTGGCAGCTTTTTCCTTCTTGAAAATCCCTGTCCCTCGCCAAACCCTTCCTCATCATTCCTCCCACTCCCCTTTGAGAAATTCAGAAAGTCCCACTCTTCGAGGCGGGCAGGAGTCTATATTTGGAAGAAATTTTCCTCGACAGCTTTTTAGAGGCATCAGATTCATCCTGAATGTAACTTTCTCCCAGGAAGCCTCCCCGAGGACTCCTGCGGGCTTGGCCGGCCTCACTGCCCCCTTACACCCCACGCCCTGAAAAGGAACTAGGCTGGTTAAAAATTACTGTAGTCTGAGAAAAGCAATGCAAGGAAAACAGGCCTTAAATGAGGCCAGAAGGGCAGAGCCCGAGATACTGTGAGCCACTTTTAGGACGGTCCCCTCTGGTTAGGCCGCGTGCTTCTGTCTCATCTGTTAGCCCGGGGTCCATCTCCTCCGGGCGCTGTAGGAGGGAAGACTTTTGCCCGACTCATCTGACTGGGCACCTGGCCCTGGGCTGTGTGGGGACCTTGGCAGCCCTCCCACCACCACAGGCCTGGGGGAGTCCCCAGATGGACACCCCGAGCAGGGCCAGTCTCTACGGAATCGGGTAGAAGGGTTCTGTTTGCAGAGAAGTGGGTTGGGGTGGGCGGTGCCGGGAATGCACAGAACAGGGAGACAGACCCTTAGCAGGACACGGCAGCATCAGGAGCACCGTGACCTCACAGGTGGTGCCCTCAGCGTACAGCAAGGCTCCCTCAGGCTGAAGATAGGGATTGACAGGGACCCTCCTGTTCTTTCTGAGCAAGACTTAGGGGCCCAGGGACGGGAGGGAGCAGGAATTTTGCCCTGAGCCCGTGAGGTGACAGCTCCTGGGCTGAGGGCCTGAGAATAGGATATAAGAGGGGCAGGGCAGAGTAGGCCCTCTCTGTGGCTCCAGCCCCCCGTGGGGTTGGCCTTGGGCGGGGTCTTCCCCTGTGGCCTTGGAGTCAGGGGCAGCTCAGGCCCTGAGGTCCCCGGCTATACCTTCTGAGCTGGGCTCCACCCCTGTGTGGGGCTCACTGCCCCTCACTGGGCTGTCTAAGGCCTTTTTCATAGGCTTCTTTTTGGGAGAAGGGATCTCCCATCCCAGGAAGATAGGACCCAGAGTCTGAGCAGGGCATGGCACCCCGGAGCCCTGGTCAGCAGCTGGACGACCCCTTGGCAGAAAGCTGTCTTCTTGGAGAAGGGGCTGCCTCCGCCTGCTGGGTTGAGAGGCTTGAGGAGGAGCCCTCAGTCCTGCTCTGGGGTCCCTTGCGTCAGCTCCATCTGTGTGGCTGGGTGTGGCGTCCTCACAAGTCTTCCCGGTTGGCCCCCCACCCCACGGTAGCTCCCTCAGGCCCACCTTGCACCCTGGAGACACCTCCAGGCCTGTGTGGCCAGCAGATCAGTGGACCCAAAGGCATCTAGGTCCCAGTCCTTGGAGCCTGAGGATATGTTACTTTCTCGGCTAAGGTGATTTTGTAGATGTGATTAAATTAAGGATCCAAGATGAGAGATTATCCCGTCCCATCCGGCAGACCCCTGGTGAACAGGGGGCGAGAGGCAGATCAGAGGCTGGGGCCACACACCCTGGAGGTAGAGGGAGGGGCCGCTGCTGACCAAGAGTGGACAAAGAAGCAGGCTCTCCAGAGCAAGGTGGGGAGGCTTGGGCAGCCTCGAGGGGCTCACTGCAGACTTGCAGAGCCGCAGAGAGCACATTTGTGTTGTTTTAAGCCACCAGTGTTGTAGTGATTGGTCACAGCCCCCACCAGTGATGAGTACAGCTGAGATCAGAAACTCCAGAGGAATCTCCAGAAAGCTGCCTTCCTGATGTCCCTCTGAGCTCTGATTCGGGCCCTGGGCACTGGGCAGGGGGTGGGAAACTGGGCTGCCTGCAGGTGGCTGCCAGAGCCTCGGGGAGGGAGTGCTGGGTGAGGCATCCACTTCCCTGGGACCTCCAGGTCCCCTAGCAGGGGACAGTGAGCACATTCCCAGAAGCCCTCAGCTCTGCCCGAAGGAATCCTTCCCATTTCCCAGGAGTGATTGGATTCAGTGACCCCTCTGCACACCTGATCTTCCCAGCACGTTTTCGAGATGCTCCAATGTGATGAGACACGAGGACCAGTATGGATCTTCACAAAGCATCCTTGCCCTTGCATTTTTCATCCCACTCTGGCTCCCAAGGACTTTGTGCCCCTGGGACAACAGATCTGGTTCAGGTTTAAACGAGAAGGAAACGGCAGCCACACCTCCTGGGGCTGAGGGCTGGTGCAGGCAGCAGAGCAGGAGAGCTGTGCCTGTGTGTGTGCGTGTGTGTATGTACGTGTACACCGACACTATTTGTGCACGTGTGAATGCACATGTATACATGTGTACATTGACATGCGTGTGCACATGTGTGCAGGGGAGAGAGTATGAGTGCATGTGTGTGCGTGTGTCTGATGTTTTCGGGGTGTGGGGGGTGTAAGAAAACTCTCATTGGCTGCTGGCCTTCTCATGTCCAGCACAGACCGTTCAAAGGTGGAATTCTGCTCTCTGGGTGTTCAGACCTCCTGTGTATACCATCTGGGCCTGGAATTCTGCTCTCTGGATGTTCAGACCTCCTGCATACACCATCTGGGCCTGGTTTGTACTGGCCATGGCACAGGGTGAAAGCTGTCACCGTTCCTCTATTTTACAGAGTCATTACCCCCAGCCAAAGAGTCCTCAGGGTCAGATTCTTAATGAGATTATTCTGAAACCCTGAGTGGATGACTTATTTTATAAGACACCTGCGACCCACAGGTTACTGGAGAAATAAGCCAAATCCATCTTCGATGCCCATCAGACCTTAGAGGCATCGATGCTGTGCTCACGGTTCATGGTTCAGAGAAGTTTACACTTGATTCCTGTTGAAGAACATAAAAGCAGCTGTTACTAACAGGGAGTAGAGCTAAAAGAAATGTTCGTGTAATTTAAACATTTAAAACTATAACTTCAAGACTTAAACTGAATACTTCAGGCTTATAGCATCTAACTGCTGACTCATAGGCCAGTAGATGGGGTTGGACAGAAATGTTGGAAGCAGCATAGTAAAACCTATCAGCAGAAGGGCCCATCTGCAAGCTGGTAGTTAAAACTCCGCAAATAAGTGCCTATGTGAGCAATTTCTTTTCTCATGTGTCTGTGGTTAATGTGAGATGAGGCACCATCCACTCAGGATTCAGTATCAATAGTATAATAAAATTCACCTTTTATGTGTACATTCCCTTCTCAAAACAAACCTTCTTCTGTTGGGCATAGGTTGGGAATTCATGGTCACTGGCTTTGGTACGCTGTGAGTAACTCGTGTTGAGAGACAGAGTTGGCAGTCATGCTGTCCTTGGACTTGAGTTTACTGAGTTAGAGCTGCCTGGTCTCTCTCCATGGGGTCCAAGAAGAGGCTCCAGCTCAGGACTCCAGCCTCTGCCCCCAGGAGAGGAGGGGGCTTGTCAGTCTCAGCATTTCATAGGGAAGGTGTGTGTGGCTCATTTGTAGAGCTGCTGCCTATGTCTGAATCCCAGTAGATGTCCCCGTGTCATGGGATTGTCACTGGGATAAAGTGAATAAATACATTTAAAGTAATAAAAACAGTGCAGGCACTTAGCAAATGCTCTGCAAATGTTGGTTTGCTGTTATCTCATCATCACCACCACCATCATCATCATCATCACAAGGTATCATCACGATTCTTATTATCATCTCCATTGTCATCATCACCAGGTGTCACCACCATTCTCAACATCATCTCCATCATCATCTTCATCACCAGGTATCATCACCATTCTCACCATCATCTGCAACATCATCACCACCAGTTATCACCATCATTCTCAACATCATTTTCATTACCCAGTATCACCACCATTCTCACCATCATCACCATCGTCATCACCACCAGGTATCACCACCATTCTCATCATCATCACCATCATCACCACCACCATTCTCACCATCATTGTCACCAGGTATCACCACCATTCTCACCATCATCTCCACCATTATCATCACTAGATATCACCACCATTCTCACCATCATCACCATTGTCATCATCATCACCAGGTGTCACCAGGTATCACCACCATTCTCACCATCATCACCATCATCATCACCACCAGGTATCACCACCATTCTCATCATCATCACCATCATCTTCATCACCTGGTATCACCACCATTCTCACTACCATCATCATCATCACCCGGTATCACCACCATTCTCACCACCATCACCATCATCGTCATCACCAGGTATCACCACCATTCTCACCACCATCACCATTATTACCACCACCACTATCATCATCATGATTTTCATTACCACAAGGCTTGGTGGCAGCATATGGAGGTTTGATGAGCTGTGATTACCAGAAATGAAAGACAGAATGGCTGTTCTGGGAAATAGTAAGGAAAATATTCGTATTGTTAGTCAATGCTGTGACCATCCTGATTACAGACAGTAAAGAAGCTGAAGCACAGAAAGGAGGTGTCACCTGCCCAGCATCACACAGAGGGGGCAGGATTCAAAGCCTGGAAATCTAATCAAGCTACAAACCCTGGAGATGTTTAATTCCTGGGAGGAGAATGGCTTTGTAGGGCCAGAACAGAGGTCTCAAACCTCTTGTGATCCCTCAGGTAAATGACTTCACGTCCTTTCCACATCCGTGCTGTTTGTTCAGGAAATGATTCCAACAAAGAGAGTGAGTTGGGTCAAATATTTCTGAAACACATTCGTAGATTAGCGAACAAAGGCTAGGATGTGGTGGCCGAGAAGTTTGACTATTAAAAAATGGTAAACGGTCTTTAATTTTCAACACGGAGATGCTGTGGGTGGCTAGGCCAACACCCCGCCCGTCCGAGCCAACTGCAAAGCGGTCCCCAGAGCGTACAGATGACTGACTGCGGGCAATCACATTTCCAGCGCTCGTCTAAATGTTTCTCATTTGATCCTTCTCTTATTGGAGCACTGAGAGCCGTGACGGGCTGGAAGCTCCCTTTAGGGCGGCAAACCCCGGGAAAAAGATAAAGCAATTCTCAGCCCCAATTCCAGATGAATCTTCCTCCCTCTCATTAGAAAATATCTATTATCTCCCTTGATCTCCGAGTGAGCAGCGTTATTTCAATTTAGCAGTGTATGAGAAACTCGCCACAAAACAATAAAAGGACCGAGGCCGCACTATTTAATGTCAGAATGACAGATGCTTCAATTAGGCAGACAGGACTATTTTTCCCCAAAATAGATAAAGATGAAGTTTTTATAAGGTGGTGCTGTTTGTGTTTATGGTATAGCACCGTTACAAGCATTCATTACAAGATAAAGTAAAAACTCCTATTTCAACAGAAGCCAACCATCTTGCTAATAATAATTTTGTAGCTCAGAACCACAGTGTATCATAACCTTTGATCCCCTCACCAGGGACTGAGGTCTTCACAGATCGGAGACGTCTTCAGATAACAAATCTTGCCCTGACATTCAGTTGTCCTTTTCTAGGGGAGACAGAAGGGCATGTTTTGAAGTTATCATTTGGGTAAAGCTTACAGAGATATTTTTGACAGGTGAATTTTGTTTTCTGTTTGGCCCAGACCTCAAGTCCTTGGACACAAAGGCACACACAGGTGATTTTCAAGCCTGGGGTGGGGACCAGGGAGCTGGTTGCGGACTCTGTGGCTTGTCTGCCCTTTGCCCTTGGGCGTGTGATCAGCTACAGCTCTGCCTCCCCCCACGCCTGGCGCTCCGGGGACCATGCTCATTCTGCAGCTGGAAGGGTACAGCTGCTTTTGTGTCCTCCAAGCCGCTGTGGTGATTTTCTCACCAAACCTTATCACTATGCCGGAAACCTTGTTCCCAGGGACTGCCGTGCATTCCGTGTCTAAAGCTTCATTTCCAGTCACTCCTCTTCCTTCCATTTTAGGGTTTTACATTCTCCAAACATGATAAGACCATTATTTTTACAATTGGAAGAATGCACCCATTCTGTAAAGACATTTGGAATTAGACAGCCAAGTGTCTGGACTGAGGTGACATGGAGTGTCTTAACTAAAATGCACAGAGACACCAGGTGAACTGTAACACTTGAGTAAAAATGTACAGAGACGCCAGGTGAACTGTAACACCTGAGTAAAAATGCATAGAGATGCCAGATGAACTGTAATACTTCAGTAAAAACGTACAGAGATGCTAGATAAACTGTAACACTCAAGTAAAAATGCAGAGGTGCCAGATGAACTGTAACACTTCAGTAAAAATGCACAGAGACGCCAGGTAAACTATAACACTTCAGTAAAAACACACAGAGACAGAGCAGCGCGTATGGCTCAAAGGAGCAGGGCACCGGCCCCATATGACAGAGGTGGCAGGTTCAAACCCAGCTCCGGCCAAAAACTGCAAACAAAAACAAAAACAAAAAAACACACAGAGACGCCAGGTGAGCTGTAACACTCAAGTAAAAACACACAGAGACTCCAGGTGAACTGTAACACTCGAGTAAAAACACACAGAGATGCCAGGTGAACTGTAACACTTGAGTAAAAATGCAGAGATGCCAGTTGAACTGTAACATGTGTTTGGGAAGGAGGGCTCAGAAGGCAGGTTTGGGGTTGTGATGCTTATCCAGAAACTAGGGTAAAGCCTAGGGCCCAGCTGGTGTGGGAGTTGAGGGACCAGGGGTACCAAAAACTTACCCTTATGAATTTAAAGTCCATATTTATACTGCCAACATGATTCTTCATTTTTAAAAAATATTATAAATGTATCTATAGCAGAAACCATGTGAATCTCATGAACTCCAAATTATGGAAGTTTTCCTGTGGAGTTTTGTTTTCTGTTCTTTTTTTAGGGCATCTGGTTCTGTCATGAGTTGAGGGGTGTCATTCACTTGGGACCCGTTTCTTGGCTTGAGATTTACTGGCTTCCTTCAAGTGTCTTCTCTTCACTCCTGAGTCAATTCAGCTTCCTGTGAGGGCGGGGCTGTCTCGCATCCCCGTACAGGCGTCGGGTGGCCGCTGCTGAGTAACAGAATCTCTGTGCTTCTGTGAGCCCCTGCTCTCACTTCTGGGATTCTGTCCCAGGGTTTAAACAGAAACTCACTTTCAGTGAATTAAAACAACTTGAGAAAAGAAACGCAGCCGAGAACACCTTTCATCCATTGCAATTTTTTTAGAAAACATTGATAGCTGTTTGAAGACATTTTCGCTGCATACCAGGCACCTGCCTCTTCCTCCTCCTCTGTGTCTGCCACGTCCTGACACGGGAGGTGGGGCTGTTGCTCTTAAACAAAGCACTTTTAATAAAGAAGATTCATCATTCCGAGGGCTTCTGTTCCAACTGTCAGCCCCACCACCGAGAGAGAGAGGTGGTTCCGGGTTTCTAAAGCTCTAGTTTCACCCGAGATACAAAGAGATAATTAGAACCATGGACAAGAAGATAATAGAGCAAGACTTGAGAGGAAGGAGGGGGAGAAGGAGGAGAGAGGGGGCAGATTGGCCCCCGGAGTCACATGGCCTCCACGGGGAGCCGCCCTCCCTGACCCTTGCTGACCCTCACCTGCCACTGTCCTGCATCCAGGGAGGGCGGGCGGGTGGGGAACAGCCAGTGTGGAATCTCCACCTCTGCCCATCCTTTCCCTAGAAAGTGGTTTATTCTGCCGAGTAGCATCCTCCCTCGCTCCTCTGGACACGAGGTACCAGGCACAGCCAACATTCCTCATCTGACCAGTGCAGAGAGTAAGACAACCCAGGTGCCCAGAGGGGTCTGGTCGCTCCCTGCTACCAAATGGCAGGATGGACAGGGCTCTGTCTGCAGCTTTGCACTGGCCACAGTGAGTGTGAGGGGACATTCACTGCCTGGGTCTTGGAATGCACCCCAACCGTCCCCTCTTAATCCCCTTCTTATTTTCCACGTCCAAGGACTCGGGTGGCTATGCGCCAAATCTGATAGAGACCAGGGTGCTCCGGAGAGAAGAGACAAGCAAAGGCCTGTTGGCCAGTGGAGCGAGCGCCCCACTGGGCAGGACAGGGACTCGTGCTCAGGTGCAAGCTACCGGCTGGCTCTGCCCTCTACCTGGCACAGCCCTGTCCCCTCTGAAAGAACCTCAGCCCTGTGCTGATGCCTCTACCAGGTGGTGAACAGAGCCCCAGACAGGGACACAGGCTTTTTGTGTTAAAACTGGGAAAATCCTGGGCACACTGAGATGAGCTGGTCACTGTAGTGGTGACTGCAATGGACAGAGGGCAGTCTGGGGTCACATGGGTCAGGTGAGACCAGTATAGTGATAAAGGCAGGTGCTAGGGAGATACTAGCATTTATAGGGCCTCCTACTGGGGCCAGTTTAATCTTACACAGCCTCATGTCACCTAGAAGCTGTGTCTGCACTCAGAGAAGTGTCCTGAGTGGGAGTGTCCTGGTTCCAGTGGGTACCAGACACCCTCTGACACACAGAGCTGGTTAAAATTCGCTCTTCTCCCATGCTCATTTCTCATGCCCAGGAGGGGACCTGTCATAACCTTGGCTTCCATCTTTCCCAGCTGCACTGACTTGTCCACCCTGAAGGCAGCACGGCGGCCCCTCTCGGCCCAGGGGAGCACTCCGTGGTCTCCGCCCACTCAACTTGAACTTGAAAAGATTGAGACCACACCAGACACCAGCAAATCTGGAAATCAGGTGCTCCATGTAGATCCTAAGAGAGGACTGGTGACGTGCCCAAGGTCATCACCTAGAAGGGGCAGAGCCACATCCGCTGTCCCCAGCTCTGCAGGAGAGAAGTGGCTGCCCAGGCTGGGAGAATTGTGTGAGTGACCCGTGTGGAGCATCTGGTTGTTTGTGACGGCCTAGATGGGCGAACACCGAGCCCCTCCTCCTTGGTGGGGCACCTGCCTGCACGTCCGGAAAGGTTCCAAGAGCAGTGACCTTCCAGGTCACTGGAAGCACCACTTCCTGCCTCGCCCCACACCTGTCCTCTAGTCTCCTTGTCACCAGAGCTGACCACCCCAGGGCAGCTGCAGGTGGAGGCCTGGACAGCCAAGCAGCCTCCCTGTCAGATGCCCTCTCAGGGGGCCTGTCTGTCCCACACAGATGCTTATTTTCTTGAACCTCATTAGCTCCCAATTTGCACAGGGCGCTGGAGCGGGATGTGGAGGGAGCAGCTGCCGTGCATAGGCGATGGCTCCATCTCACTCTGGCCTGCGGGAGTTGTTGGCGTGGGGCCACTGGGTGAAGATCAGAATTGGGGTCTCCCCCTCCCTTGGGGGTCTCCTCAGTGGTCCCAGGGGTGCAGCTTCTGAGCCTGGGCCCTGGTACTGGTGGTAGATGCCGAGGAACATCAGATAATCCAGCATGATCCACATTCCAGAGCACGTGTCCAGCCAGGCCCCGCGTCCTTTGATAGCACCCCCACAAGACAGCGGGTGTGCTGGCCCCGCGCAGCTAGAGGCTTCACAGGGTGGGTGGGAGGGCCTCAGAGATTGCTGGGACCCGGACCCCCAGCACCATCCTCGACACTTAGACGTTGTGACAGCTCTTTGCTGCAGTAGTGACTTCAACTGCAAAGATTGTTGTTTGGGAGGGTTTTTATTTAGCTGTGTTTGCCTACGAATCAAATCTAACGGTATTCCATTTAATTTCCCTCTCCCAAATAGCTTGATGCTTAATGTAAACCAATTACTACAATTTTGCTTTCTAAGAAATCAGGAAATGTAATCAAGGAGATGCAATTTGTTTGCTTTTCATGAAATATTATGGTGCAACAGCCACAGCAGTAGCAGGAGGTGGCCTTCGAGGGATCAGGATATGCATATGGGAGCACGTGTGTGATATGTGTTGGCGTGGTACATGTGTGTGGTGAGTGTGCGTTGCATGTGGTACTTATGATATGTGAGTGAGTGGTGTGTGTGACCATGTATGTGATGGCTGTGTGATGTGTGTGTTCATGTATGTGATGGCTGTGCGATGTGTGTGATCATTTATGTGATGGCTGTGCGATGTGAGTGATCATGTATGTGATGGCTGTGTGATATGTGTGATCATGTATGTGATGGCCGTGTGATGTGTGTGATCATGTATGTGATGGATGTGTGATGTGTGTGATCATGTATGTGATGGATGAGTGATGTGCATGATCATGTATGTGATGGCTGTGTGATGTGAGTGATCATGTATGTGATGGCTGTGTGATGTGTGTGATCATGTATGTGATGGCTGTGTGATGTGAGTGATCATGTATGTGATGGCTGTGTGATGTGAGTGATCATGTATGTGATGGCTGTGTGATCATGTATGTGATGACTGTGTGATGTGTGTGATCACGTATGTGATGCCTGTGTAAGGCTGTGGTGTGTAATGCCTGTGTGAGGTATAGGAACGTGTATGCGATGTGTGTGAGTATGGGATGTGCATCTCTGTGGGTCTCTGTGTGTGTGAGATGTGTGCGTTTATCACCAGCTAAGCCATTGCAGACACCAGCTCCGAGGGATCAGGTATTTCACAAGGCGCTAACGGGACAGATCTTTACTCGCAGACGGGTGGAGCTGGCAGAGAAGAGGAATAGAGAGGAGCTTCTGGGCAACTGGCTGCCCAGAAAGGTCAATTGGGCATAATCACAGTTTGAATCTCCTTTTTTAATTTCATAATTATACTCCCTGGGGAGAGAAGTGAATACTTGGACACGGTGGTGGCCTGAGAGGAGTGTCAGAGCAGAGCTCAGCCTGCAGAGATGGCAAGAGGCAGCATCTCTGCTGACGCTCCACAGGCAGAGGAACCCTCTCCTGACACCCCAGGGGCAGAGGATGATCCTCCTCTGAAACCCCACCAGCAGAGGAACCCCCCACATGTCCTCTGTCCCCACAGCTGGGCCCAGGTGACATTCTGGCACCCTGAGTGGAGAGGCTCTTTTCAGCAAATTGTCCCCTCCATATCCCCAGATTCTTGGCTCTGACTGTCCCTTACCTGTTTTTCTCTGCAGTATAGGCAGGGAAGAGGCCCTGGGAGGGGTTTGGGCCTAGGGCTGAAGGGTGGTGACTGGCCTGCGGCTCCCACTTGCTATTGACTGTGGTCCCTGATAAGCTACCCAGCATGTACCCACCCCTTCCAGGCACCAGGAGTGGGAGCTCAGAGACCAGCCTGGAGCAGCAAAGGCCACCCATGCTCACCTGGGCCGTTCACAGGTGTTTGCACCAAGGCAGGTGTCTGGTGCTTGGGAGCTCGAGGTCGTCCTCTCTATGGAAATCACCACAGTTAATCTGCAGGGGGTTGGGGCAGGCCCTCAACGTTTTTCTCCTTAACTCTTTTCTTTTCTTTTTTTAAATGGAAGTAAAATTCCTATAGCATATCATTAACCATTTTATTTAAAAACTTTTATTTTCTAATTATTTTTTCATTGACAAATAAAACTTGTACATATTTATAATGTCCAGTGTTGGTACCTGCCCACACAGGGACGCCTAAGCCAGGGGCGTTAACACCCCCATCACTGCTCAGCACGTCACCGTGCTCTGCTCAGTAGCATTTAGTGCATCTGCGCTGCCATGCAGCTGTCAGCTCCCTTTAGTTTCAACCTTTAATCACCCAGAAGAGACCCCCACTCATTCATTCCTTAACACTTTAAGGCCTGGACTCTCCAGAAGACTGGGTTCTGTTTACACATCCCCTTATAATACTTGGCATCAGAAACACCTTCACTGAGGCCTGATGGTCCCCGCTCTAATTCCAAGTGGCACCTGGTCAGACTGTCAGCCCCACGCAGTCTACTGAAAGTCTGGCTGGGAGCTGGGAGGCAGAGACTGCCCGGGACCTGGCGTCCTGCTTGCCCAGGGAGTGAGTGGCACGTGGGGGCCTGAACTCATGGCTAGCTCTGTGGGCTCAGCACGAAAGGGGGGCCCGGCAGCTAACTCTGCACAATAATTTTCCTGAGGATTGAAGGATGGGGCTCACCGCCGAGTGCCAGGAATATGCTGCACAGTTCACAAGAACAGTGGAGTCGCTGTGCTGGAGGGTCCCCGTGGGGCCTCGCCAGTGGTGGGTGCTCTGAAGTGTCAGCCTCCCCTCCATGTGGGCTGCTGCAGTCTCAGGGCCCAGACCATCCCTGATGAGAACATGGGCTCTTTACACATGACACTGATATCAGAAATTCCCAGCATGGCCCAGCTTTCTCGTCCCCTAGGCCCTGGCGTCCAAAGGTATCAAGGCCTTAACCTGTGGAATGGGACTGGGCTCTTGAGCAGCCTGTGTGGGAATGACCTCCTTGCAAGGGGCTCTTATATGTTTCCTCAAGAGTTGTGGGACCTGCTCTGTGGTCCTGGTTGTGGGGTGGGGAGGGGCTAAATTATGAAGAAATGCATCACACACAAAAAGACAAGACTAAAGGGCCTCCAGTCTTGTCCCTTAGAGCTGGGGCGGTGTCTGTGGGTGCTGCAGGTAGAAATGGGAACGGCTGTGCAACTGAGCAGCGCTCTACCTGTCGCCTGTTGGGAAGCGAGAGAGAGAGAAAACCGTGGTCTTTCTATTTTCACTGTTTTCTCCTCAGCAGCTTCAGACAGGCAGAGAGCGTGCATGCCTGGAGTGTAGAGACACATTCGGAAATTTCTGCAGAGAACGCTCACACGTGAAGGGCTTCTCTAGGAAAATAAATGGCATTTGGCATCCTGCTGGCCTCTGGCTTGCCGAAGTCTTGCCCGGCTTTTCTTGCCCTGTCTGCAGCGTTTTCACACTGCCCAGCTGGGCATCTTCCCGTGCTTCCTGGTGTGTCTAAGAAGGTGGACACCAGTGTCGGAGCTCTGGCATCCTGCCCCTATCTGCTGGCTGCTTCTCAGAAACGACAGAGGAAAGAGGGCCCTCCCCCTGCATTGCCACTTGCCTGCTTTCTCTGCCCACTGCTGAGGTTTGGAAGCCGGTGCTCACCTGCCAGTCACCTCTGCTCAGACTTCCCTAGGAACCTCAGAGGTGGCCCATCCTAGGCAGACAGATTTTTCCCTCCTGCACCTGTGCCTCCTTGTGGTTGGCCAGTTCAGGATGGAGCCCACTGACCCAGTGAGTTTAATGAAGCTTCACACTGGGGTGCCCTTGAGTCCAGCCCTTCAACAAATTCTGCTTCTTCAACACATTCGAGTGCATGAAGTACATTCCTTTCTTTTCACCTCCACCCCACTGTCCTCACTAAACACCCACTCACCTCTTCTGCACTGCTGAAGTAAGATCCTGGCTCTGCTGCCCCTGCTTCCCCTCCAAGCCACCCTTTACTTTTGAAGCCATAGACGTTTTTCAAAAGGATACATTTTATTATGTCACCCCCCACTTAACTCCCTTTAAGAGATCCCCATTGATTGAAGGCAATGGTCAAAAGCCACCTGCAAAATCAGGATCTCCTGTGGGCCCTCCCCATCCCACCCGCCCATGCTTCTCCACCCCTCACAGCCCTACCCACACTGCCACACCTCCCATGCCCCACCCACACGGCCACACCTCCCATGGCCCCGCCCACACAGCCACACCTCCCATGCCCCGCCCACACTGCCACACCTCCTGTGGCCCCGCCCACACAGCCACACCTCCCATGGCCCCGCCCATGCCATCACACTTCTTCACACCCAGCCCATCACCCCACTCTTCAGGACCATGCCCACACTGCCCCACTCCCTTTATGGCCCTGTTCATGCTGCCCAACCCTTCACAGCACTGCCCTCCACAGGGCAGTGTGCCAAGCCCATAGCCCAGTGCAGTGCAGGCCTCCAAGCCCCACCCCATAGGCCTCCAGACACCCCCAAAGACCTCCAGGACCCCCCACAGGCCTCCACACATCCCTGCAGGCCTCCAAACCCCACCCCGCAGGCCTCTAGACCACACCCACAGGTCCTCAGGCCCTGCCCATAGGCCCCAGCCCTGAGCCCAGTTCTGCAAATACTGTGCTTCCCTCCTCCTTAGGGTCCGCACCTTGGTTGCCTTTTGCTCCCCTGTGAGGCTAAGGTATCCCTGTCCTGGATGCCAGTCTAGCACACTGATTTCTGATCGGCACCAGTCCTGGGACGCCTCTGGGATTTCCACTTTATCTGTCCTTAGGCCAAGGCAGCCTCCATGTCATCTGCTGTCCTGAAGCTCCAGCCCTTTCCCTGTGGTATGTAAGCCCTGCGCCTGGGGGTAACTGTGGGGATCCACTGTCTTGCCAGTACCTGAGACACGGCTTCTGTTCCTGAGTCTCTGCTGAATGTTCCTTTCTGACAGACAGGCTTGGTCAGCCTCTTTCATCAACCTCTCAGCTCCCTGGGCCCTTGGGTGGGTTTGCATAGACCCGCTCACTGTGGAATACCCCTCTCCTCCCTGTCCCCCAAACCCGAGTCTGCAGATCCTGCTTCTGTCGTGACTTTGCTGCATCTCCTCCCTTACCCCCAAGTCTCGGAAGAAGCCATCCTGTGAGCTCTGTGGGCAGAGCAGCTTTCCTGTCCCCCGACTGCTGCCTTGGGCTCCTGCCCCTAGCAGGCGGCCTCTGGATCCTCTGGCCATGGCATCCTTGTGTCTGTAGGTCGTCCTGGTGGGGGTCACGGGGCTTTGTGAGCACAGCACACCCTGCTGGAAATGGCCCCTAAGTCCTATGGCAGCTCCCAGGCTGCCCTCCCTGGATCAGAGATTCATTTGCATAAACCTCCGCAGTCTAGAAACTGGATCTGAAAGTTTGTGCATCAGATTCAACCCAGACTGATTCTGTAAGTCCAGGTCCTTGAAAACAGACAAACCCAACCCTTCCAGGTGTCACGGGGACAGACACAGCCCCCTTCCCAACCCTTCCAGGTGTCACGGGGACAGACACAGCCCCCTACCCTCTTCTCATGCCTGGACAACCGGCAGATTACCCATGGTTAAGTCCCATATTCCTGACAAACTGGCTCTTTAGTGAAGTTAAACGCGCTTTGCTGCCTCATTGCACTGTCTCAGAGGAGAGATCTCTCGGTGGGGGGAGACGCTGCCCCGGGGGCCACGCCCCCCAGTCACTTCCCGGTCTCAACATCAGGAATCCTCCATGTTTCTGCATTTTATCTTTAATGTATTTTAAGACATATCGGCATTAGTCAAGGAAGAGCCAGCGAAAGCCTGTCTTTACCCTGGGATTTTTTGGTTGAAGGATTCATTGGCCAAGAGCTCTTTCTGAGAGCAGAGCAGCTGCACAGGAAGGCCTAGCCGGTGCTGTCTACGCTTGTACTGGGCTTTTCCCTTCTCCTGCTAGTCCTTTAAAGACCTTGCCTGTGCCTGGTGAGTGTTCCCAGCTCAGGGCGGTTGCACAGGTTGGGCACTGCACCAGTTGTCTGGCTGATTCTAGCCCTACTGCCCTTGCTCAGCTTCGGGTTCCAGTAGCATCTGTCTGCTCAGAGGAGAGGGCCCTTTCCTAAGTGGTACAGAGGCACCCTACAGACTGCCCACCTGAACCCCACCCACACACCCCAAGGTGCCCAGCTGGGTGGTGGCTGGTGTGAAGCTCCTGCCAGCTCTGTCCCTCTCCTCAGGCATCTGTCTTTGCAGCTCTTGGTTGTCATTCTCTGCCCCTGTGGTCTGGGCCTGGCTGCATTTTCTCCTTCCCACTTGGGTGCCTGTATAAGACTCCCTCCTCCCTGCCCCATCCTCACCAGGGCTCCCTCCCTCTTCCCGAGGTTCCACCTCCCTGGGCTCTTCCTTCCATTCTACCTGGGACCCCCCATGGAAGGCTGCCCTGCCGGCTTCTGCCTCATCCCCTGGGCCCCCCAGAAACCACTGCTTTCTGCATGTAAATCACAGCCTGAAAATTATGCAGGGTGTACCCAGGGTGTACAGGCTGCCAGCCTGTGGACTGAAGCTGTCACATGAAGAGTATTCAAGGAGCTGCTGGTGTCCAGGCTGCACTCAGTGGGGTTTGTAGTCATGATTCAGTAAGGTGGGGCGAACAATGGGGGAGGGGAGAAGCAGCATTTCCCACCTTTGAGACGGAGAAACCAGACTTGGAGGGGCTCAGGGGCTGGAGCCTGCTGGGGACTGAGCCAGGGTTCCAGTGACATTTCCTGTACCCCACCCAGGTCTCTTTTTGGAGATTTTGTTTCCGTCACATCCTTGCAGTGCACAAGGCCATCATTCTGGCCCCTCCTGGTATTTGCAGGGACTGCTGGGTACACTGGCCACACTGACTTTGTCCTTTTGGTGAGAAAACTTTGAGCCCGTTGGGATTAGAGCCCTGCCCTGCCACTTACTGGATTTGGGCAAACCATTTTCCAGAATCTCTTTGTCTTATCCCTGTCAAACCATGGGCAAGGATGTGTACCGTGCAGGCGTCGGAGGATTAACCGAGGTAGTACGTGTCATACAAATGTTAGCTGTCGTTACTTGTATCACAATGTTTTTATAAACACTCAATTACCAAAAAGCTCCATGAGCTGCTTTTTAGCCCTGAGAAATCTTGACGTTAAAGAGCTCATCAGTGGCGGAGGCCGTGAGACATGACAGCTGACAGCCTGACACTGCAGAAGAAAACAGAAACGATTTAATGGCAGCCCCCCAACTTGTGTATGTGCCCAGAGCACACCCTCACTTCTGACAGGCTTCTGATTTTCTGGGGTTGGAGAGGCAGGGAAGCCGGTCTCCTGTTTGAGAATGGTTTTCATCCACACAGGACCGACGATGTTTGGCTGATGCCCTTAACAGGGTGGGTACGAACCACTGGCCTCTGCCGCTCCCCTTTAATCTACTAACTCTGTGGTCTTGGGTATCTTGCTTAACCTCTCTGGGCCCAAGTTTCTTCTACAGCAAACTCGATATGCTAACAGCCCCCTGTTAGTTCCCTGGGCCATTGTAGTTAAGCATCACAAACTGGGTGGCTTAAAATAGCAGGAATTTTTGCTGTCACACTTTTGGTTCTGCCAGAACGCAGAAACCAAGGTGTACTCGGGGCCATGATCACTAAGCAGCGTCAAGAAGAGGCTCCTTTTCACTTCTTCCAGGTTGCAGGGGCTCCAGGCGTTCCTTGGCCAGTGATGGCGTCATACCCGTCTCTGCCTCTGTGGTCCTACGTCCAACTTCCCCCCAGGTCTGTCTCCCCTTCTCATAAGGACGCTGGTCTTAAGGCCTGCCCAAAACTTATCCTAACTTGGTGTCATCTGCAAAGACCCAAGCTCCACACATTCATAGGTCACCCTTACTGGGGATCATACGTATCTTTTTGGGGCTACACAATTCTGCCCTCACAAGCTCCTGGTTCCTGGGGTGCTGGGAGGACGTGTCAGTGGACCTGTGTGGGTCTCAGTACTGTCTACAAGCGTCAGCCATCGCTGCCAATGATCCATCGTTGTTAATTTTCTGAATCATCGAGAAATTTCTGCAGACATGAGAGGCAAAGAAGACTTTGCTGGGAGGCACCCTGTGGAGGGGCCGCCAAGCTCCGTGCAGCCCCGTACTGGCGGCCTCACGAGGCCTCTGTTCACCTCCATGCAGCCCAGCACCTGTGGCCTCAGGCGGGCTCTGTTCACAGAGCCCAGTCTGTGCCATCCTCACAGTTCCTGCAAGTATCAAATTCACTGAGCCAGAATCAGAGAGGGAAAACACCCATGTTGATTATATCCATTCACGTAATAAAACCACAGGCCTGCCGCTGGGCAGTGCATTAAAGGAAAGAAAAATAATAGATTATTTAGACTTGGTCTCTGTGTCCAAAAGGCCCACTTTCTCCTGAAGGAGCAAACATCTACCCGCCTGCCTCCAGACACACGGTGGAGTGAGGGAGAGACAGATTCTGCAGAGCTCAGGGGGTCGCCTTTGTGCGCTAGGTCCTGCGAGGAGTAGTGGCTCACTCCGTCCACATTTATGGAGCCACCACCATGCCAGCCTCAGCGACAAATGAGGCTCCAGCCAGCAGGAGGGTGAAGCGGCGATAGAGGCCACTGGACCAGCTGGGGCAGGAGGAGGAGGCTGTGTGGGCTCAACTGGGTTCAGGGCACAGCCTGGGAGGGGCTGGTCTGGAAGGCCACACCCTGGCCCTTGTCCCTGGGAAGGGACAGCAGCCCCTCTTCACACCAGCAGGTGGCGAGTAGGTCGCGGGTTTTTCTCTCCTTTGGGTTTGCCCAGAACCATCTTGGGCTTCCAAAATTGCTCCATTAAGTTAAACATCTTTAATCTGGCTCATTTTGCAGCCATTCATTTTAATCATGTAAAGGTCAGCTGTCACTGCACAAATGTTAGACTTAATTTGTTTTCTTGATGCACATAATATCGGTGATAATTTGGCCCAATTTTTCGTCATTTGCCAGTGGGGAGCTATAGTGGGCAGGGTCACAGCAGCAGAGGTTAGGCCTCTGGGAGGCTGCCTACAAACCTGAGAGGCAGAGGGATTGATTTGGGGGCAGGGGGTGCTTATGGTACCGAACTCCGAGAGTCGGTGGTCCCAGCACGGCAGCACGAGGACTTGGGTTTGGGGTGAATTGCTGGGTGCCCCACGAGTGAGTGGTTAGTGATGCTCTGGCCTCCCGGGCCTGTTCTCCTGCAGAGAGAAGTTGTGCATTCTGATAGTCCACCCTGCATGCCATCAAAGCTGAGAACAGCTGTGGGAGGGAGGCCCAGCTGCCTCACCCCTGCCCAGCCCCCTCTGCCTCCCCTGCCTTATCTCTTATTGATAATTCATCTGCTGGAAGTTTCCAAGCTGTGAACTGAAACAGAGGCTTCAAGCCGCTCTGAGCAAGCATTTCTACTCACCATGAGCTTGCTAAGCTGGTAGCAGGTTCCTTGGGAGAGATGTCAGCGGCACGGCTAGTGCCTTCACCCCAACCCCTATGTTCTCAGGAATTGATCCCTTCCTCTTATATCCTTGGACTCCACGGAGAAACCGGCTCAGAGCAGCAGCCAACATTCGCAAGTGCTGCCCAGCACCTGACACCCTGTGCACACAGGTGGATCTGGTGCAGGGCCGGCAGCGCAGTGGTGGAGAGAGAGGGTTTTCTCTTCGTCAAGGGGCACGTGTCTTTCTACGGACCCCCCAGGGGCCCCTTAAACTCAGTCTGTCCACAGTGCTGGTTGCCTCCTCTCTGCACCCACTTCCCTGCTGTCCCCACCCCTGCTGCCCAAGTGCCCTTAGCCAAACACTCATCCACACCCTCTTGTCTGCATTCCCGCTGGGAGACTTTCCAGGCCCTTCCACTGTCCCCAGCCCCCTGCCCTTGTCCACCACCGCTGCATCACTGCGGGAGCCTTTTGCCTTTGATGCCCATGTGTGGACTTGGCCCTTCAAGGCTGTTGGCGTGCGGGCTGGGTTAGCATCTCCCCACCCCCACCGTAGGCCGTAAGCTCTGTGGCGGGAGTCAGGGCTACAGTGTTTGTCACTGTTTCCCCTACACGGTCTCAGCACCCGGCCTGGCCTACATTATACCGGAGCAGCTAGAGTGGGATGGAGAGGGAGCTAGTCTCCCCAGGCCCCACATCACCTTTCTAGGGTGTAAACAGCCAGGTTGCTGCTGCTGCTGGCATGGCCACCACCCTCTCTGAGCCCTGCTGGAACAGGCACCTTCCCCACTGTGCCCGGCTAATTTTTCTTAGAGATGGGGTCTCCCTGTGTTGCCCAGGCTGCTCTCAAACTCCTGGCCTCAAGCTCCTGCATCCCAGAGCACTGGGATTACAGGCGTGAGGCTCTGCGCTCAACCTCTACCTTTTGAAATCCCGACAACTCTGGGGGGTCTGCGTGGTGGCACTCACTACACAGAGAGCAAGCATGGATTCCCCAGGGGTGAAGCCTTTGCTTTAGGTCACCTGTCATGTGGCTACTTGGTGTCTGTTGTGGCCCAGGCTTGCACACACGAGGTCCTCCCTGCCAGATAAATCTCAAGGGATCTCCTCCTAACAGCCTCTGCAGCCCCACAGGGATGTGCCACCTGCAAGTCAGTGACTGGCTGGGATCAGCCTCACCAACCTCCTGTCTCCCCATTCCAGTGACTGGCTGGGATCAGCCTCGCCAACCTCCTGTCTTCGCCCTCCCCACTAGGACTGACCCCCAAGGGCCCCCCTGAGCTGGGGTTTCTCTCCATGGAGTTATTACCCCGCTGGGTTCTTTTCCACGATGCCCCCTCTACCTGGACTCAGGTCCCCTCTCCTTCCTTGCTTGACAAGCCCCCACTCACTGGGAGCACAGCCCTGGTGCCTCCCACCAGGCTTCATGACTGCCCAGGCAGGCTGCAGCCTCAGCCACTCTTTGAGTCCAACCTCGTCCTGTCTCCATCCTCCACAAGGCCCTCGCTGTTTGGCAAGGACTTTGCAGTAGGCTTTTGTTCTGGCCTTCATCCCCTCCCACAGCACCCAGCACTGCTTCCAGCAGGTGTGAGTGCACGGGGAAGTTCAGAGAGCAAGTGAGAGCACTCACACTTAGGGGAGCATCCAGGGGCTCAGGGCAGGATGGGACCCCTGCAATCCCAGAGTGGCTGCTTAGTGGCCAGTGTCCCGCTAAGCCAAAAATAACATCTCCTTTGTTGTACCAGAGATGGGGTCACCTTTTAATTGCTGATGAACAGAGCAATTGCTGAGGGGAATGGTGTTGGATGGAATGCTCTGTCAGCACCGCCCGCTGCATGCCCCACTCAGGAGAGTGTGGTCCATCCCAGGAGGCACGCTTTCTTGTAATGGGCCCTGTCACTGTAGCTGCAGCAAAGCGTAGGCTTGAGACGGCCTGACTCCCCGGCTCACTGAGACTTGCTACTGTGTGACCTGGGGCAAGCTACCCGCCCTCTCCGTGCCTGCTCCTCTTAGAGATTTGCAATAGACATTAGTACATCAAAGGCTCCAGTTACACTTAAACTAAAAAAAACTTGTTTTTGAAACTCTGGATTTTAGTAACTTTCTTCCCTGCAGGACTTCTCAGAACCTTTAATGTGCAAATACGTGCTAGGAACTTCCAAAAAGGAGATGCTGGAAATATTTGATCACAGATCACTTTTATGTTGGGGCATCTCCAGTTGGGAAATTGTGATCGTCACGATGGCAATGCCAGCTAACATTTGAGGGGCCTTAGTGTGTGTGAGTTTGCACGCTGAGTGTTTACACGGATAAACACATGTGCTCTTCATTGTAACCCTGGGGAGCTGGCAAATTCTCCCTACACCCTTCTCTTTTCAGCCTTGGGTAGCCCATGGCCCGGTGAATGGCATTTGTCCAGCTGAGGCCCTTGGACACCAGGGCTGGGTGGCAAAGCTGCTGAATCTGTGGCAGCTGGTCAGTCTCCAGCCACACAAAAAACTCTATAACTGTGTTGAAAACATAGACGAAAGGTTGAGCCGGGGTCCCAGCCAGGTGGCTCCCACCAGGTCACCTCTCAGCTGTGTTCCTGCACCTCTGAGTCTCAGCATCCAGAACAGGGGCCGGGTACTGGCCAGTTACACACATTCAATTATTACATGCATGGAAATAGCACGTACACCTGTGACCACGTGCACCTGTCACACATCGTTAAAAAGAACACAAAATGAGGTCAACTGGGGTCCTGATACTGCCTTCCCAGGATGCCGTGATGACTGAGCCTACGTTGTTGAGCACGGTGGCTCTGGTCCCCCAGGATCTGGCTCTGAGGGGGAAATCTGTCCTCTTTTGTCTGGGACAAGGTGGTGCCCTGGCCTGGTGGACCCTGGGCATTTGTTGGGATGTGGCCCGCAGGCCCCCAGGTGTGATGAGCCCTGGCCTCCCTGTGGCCTCTGACATACACTCCCCGTCACTTTGGGCTCCGTTCAGAGTGGGTGGGCGGCACATATCTCTTCTCAGGCTGTGTGCTCAGTGGAGTCTTGGAGTCTGCTGAGGTGAAAGCTGATGTCACGTGAGGCTCTCAGAGTGTCACCCCCCTGGGTACCTGGGACCTGTGGGCTTAGTGGTCTCTGGTGGGGTGAGCTGGGAGCCTACAGTACCCTCTGATGGAACAGTGGGGAGGATGGAGGCACAATCAATAAAGGTTGCCACTATGAAATGGAGTGATCCTGGACGCAGCAAATAGTCCCAGTCAAAGACTTTATTTAGTGACAAATGAAAGCAGGATCAATTCTGCACCGCTATGAAGCGAGTCAACTGACCGGTGTAATTCTTCCATTGGGTGGCACCTGTGGAATATAAATGAAACAAGCAGACAGATGCAACTGATAGAAAGTCCCTTTCTGTGCACCTGGATGACATGAAAATGGCTTTGATTTTTTTTCATTTGTGACAATCGAAGCCTTCATTGGAAGTACCCATAAGGAGCTGGGCGGCTGGTGTGCCTGCCTCAGTCTCCCTCCAGTGGCTCTTGGAGGGGCTTCTGTCAAATCAGTAGAAAATATCTCCGAGCTGGGGAGTGTAATGGGCATGCCGGTGAGTCTCGGAGTGTGAGATGCCAGGTGATTCCTTGTTTGGGGGGCTGCATCTGTCTCTGAAGCTTGCTCACTCCTGGGATGCGGCTGGGAGGACGAATGGGCCATGTGGGGAGACCTTGCCTGCTCTGCGGCTTCAGGGTGTGTGGTTGTGACATCCTGGTGGGGAGCTTCCTGGAGTCACAAGAGATGGAAACTTTAAACCTGTGTGTGTGCGTGTGTGCACATGTGCACGCGACTGCAGTTTACAAAACGTCTTGACGTCGCCAGGCTTTAATTAGCTGTGCTTTGCTATTGCGAACTTTGTCACTGCCTCTTTGCAGGCTGTGAATGACAACTTTGAGTCACTGAAAGCCCGAGCAAAGTGCAGCTACTGGCAACAGTGTGAGAGTCAGGAGAGGCCCTGGGTCATCTTGTATAGTGAGAATCGGCCCCCAGCCAGGGAGGGGAGCAGTCCAGAGACGAGTCCACTGTGCTGTACTCTGCGTCCTGAACTGTCAGCTGCCGGTCCTCAGGGGCACAGAGCGCACAGGCAGGGCACACGTCCTTTAGGGTCCATGGTGGGCGGTCACCAGCAGCCCTGACTGCAGATGGCTTCAGTGCCACTCACGCCCAGGCGTTGCTGACACACTGCTCCAACACCAGCATGGTTCGGGGGTCCTCAGCGACATAGCCCCTTCTCTCAGAAGGCAAGCTTCTACTTAACTTTTCATACTTCCCAGAAATTTACATTTTTTAAAGGGACCCAGGGAAGAACAACTCAAATAAATAAATAAAATAGTGAAGAGGTGTCAGAGCCAGAGGACAAGGCCGGGAGGGAGATCGTCAGCCGACAGGCCCTCTGATAACGCGTGCCTGGTCTATTGGCTGGACAGTGCCCCGGCCCCCCCGCCCATCCCGTGGATAGAGGAGAAACACCTAAGCATTTGGAGATAACTGAACACACAGCGCCCCCCACTGGGCAGTGGAGTGAGCTGGCAGGGGCTGTGGGAGGTGGCTTCGTGGTGACAAGTGATGGCCTTGGTCCCTGGGGGTGGGGGGTGACCTAAGTGTTTGTGGGCAGGGCAGGGATTAGTTCTGGCCAGTAAAGGAACCAGCCAGGTGGGGGCCTTTCCTGCTGCTGGGGACGTATCTGGACTGGGGCCTCGGGGACTCGGGGTTGGGTTGGTGCCGCCTCGGGAGGCTCACGCTGCCAGGGCCACACGTGTGATTCCGGACGGTCCTCCCAGCACTGGGCGCATCACTGGTGGGTGAGTAGCATCGCTCGGCCCTTCCCCCAAGGTTGCAGGAGCACCTCCCCCCTGCGCCCCATGTGAGAACCAAAAACGTTCCCCTGGGAGGTGGGGGTGATACAGATTTTAGCTGGGGCCAGCTGAGCTGGGCTCGCCACTTTCTGTAATCACAACTTCCTGAGGGAAGGTCCTACCTTGGGACCTGGTTAGAGGCTCTCTGCTTCTACCTAGCAGGCTTCCTGCTTTGTCCCCGGGCCCTACATGGTTTCAGGGACCTCCCTGCCTCTCTCTGCCCCCCTCCACCCATCCTTCTGCCTCCACCAAGCACTTGCTGGCCCCTACCAGGGGGGTGCAGGCCCCTCCTCTCTTCGAATCTACAATGCTCACTATCTGGCCACAGAGCAGGTTCTGCCCAATGAAATTCCACTTGTTGGTCAAGGCGGAGCCAGAATCCTCTGTGCCCTCAGCATTTCTCAGAGGCCTCGTCACGGGGCTGTCCATCGTTCCACAAGTACTCAGAGTCCTGTGGACATGGGCCTGTCTCAGACACTGGGGCTCGGCTGAGGGCTTATTGGACTGTGTCCCCCAGCAGCGCTGGGATTCAGGGCCTGGGGCACTTTCCCAGCTACAACAGTTCCTCTATGAACGCCAGTGGCAGGAATGGAGGCCCCACCTCCTGCAAACCGTGGCCGAGCCCCCCCAGAACTCTCTGCCTTACTGTCTTTTCTGAAGGCTGCCACAAACCCCTTCTTCCCTACACTGTTTTCTGAGGTATTTTCAAATGTCACAGGTTTGTCTTTCATTGTAGATAATCATGTGCAGGGATTTTCCCTAGTTAACTGAAAATTCTTCATGGGTAGGGACAAGGTCCTACACTTCCTTGTGTTGTGACCATGTGTGGCCTGGTGCTAGGCAGGACAGCTGCGCTGGGAGAGGCCACGGGGCTCAGGTGAGCGTGGTACCCCCACCACGCCTCCCACAGGGCTCTGCTGGTGCCTGTTCTGTGGCCTTGGCCACCTGCTGTTCCCCCCAGCACCACTGGCTCTGCTCTGCTGTCAAAGGCATGGCTGGACTCAAAGTCTCTGGGCCCCTTCCTGCTCTGTGATTTTTCGAGACTCTGCAGGGGCCCTTGCAGATTTGGGGGTGCTGTTTAGTTAGCGAATGACCTTAGCTTGCACATGGGCTCAGTACCCCACTGACTATTTGTGTGACCAGACCTCACTGGGACTGGGGTGGAGGCATTTACATCTGGGCATGTCATGCTGTTGAGCTGGCCATGATTTGAGTTTTCTGCCTGGCCCTGACTTCGGCTGGGCCTTTTTGGCAGAGGTGGCTGTCCGCAAGTGTCCCCGTGGCACCAGTAATTGCCTTGGAGCCACCTCGCAAGCACAGCGAGGTTGCTATTAGGCAACAGACAAAGCATCCAAACCACAAATGTGCAGCTGCTTATTCCTCGTTAAGGCCAGGCAGGGCGCTCCTTCATGTTTTCTTAGCCATGATTAAAAGGAGAGTTTGCTGGAAAGTAAAGGAAGCTTTATTGTTCTTTCTCTAAATCAATGTTGTTGCTTTATATAAAACCAAAGGAGGAAAAACATAATGGCCTTGCAAACATTTTTATTGGTCACGTTAAGCTGACCTCCAGGGACACATGCATCTAGCAAACTTATTTGCAAGAAGTTTCTGGGGAAAACTTTTTAATAAAGGTCCAGAAGAACAAGACCCATTCAATTTTCTCCAATTATACATGGAAAGCAACTTTTCGCTCGCTCCATCGTTTTTCTTCTTTGCCTCAGGTCTTTTTAGGGCTGGTTTAAATCAAAGCCCGAACAAGAGAGAACAAAAGCTGTGTGATCTCCTTGCTGAGGGTGGCTGGCAACAAATTAGAAAGAAATGAGATATTCTCACAATGTTCTCGTGCCTTTATTTCGTCTTCTGCATTAACAATTATGTTTTCATATTCCCATATTGCAAGGCCGTTTGAATTACCTTCCAGAAGACAATCACGAGCTTCATTTGTTTATTGCTGACTGAGATTCAGGTTTGGAAGGGTCCGAGACAGCTCCGGTCTGGGGAATGACCAGTCAGACAGGACTCGGGAGAGGCAGGTGCGGCAGGCAGAGGGGCAGATTTAAGGAGGCATCCACGCTCAGCCCGAGCCAGCGCTCACCCGTGGCTCACACAGCCCTGAGATAGATGGAGCCTCCTAACAGTGAGGGCTCCTCACCGGCCCTCCCCCTGTCCTGTCCCCAGCTCCTCTGGCTGAATTGACAATGGGGCAGGTCACTGGGCCAAACAGTTACAGGTGGGAGCTTTGGGATGGATTCACAGGGAGTTTGACTAACTGGCTAATCCAGTCCAACCCTTGGAATATCACCTGACTGCTGGGTGGAGAGAAGGAGCTTTCTCCTGGGGGACTGTGTGCGTTAGAGGGTGCGATTTGCCCACTCCCCAGGGGTAGGGATTGAGTTGTGTTCCCCCTGCCCCGTAAGTTCACATGTGACTCAGACCTGAGGTTGCTGTAGGTATGATTCGTTCAGGCCAGGCCCTGCTGGAGTAAGGGCCTTAATCCCAAATGCCTGTTGTTCTTACAAAAAGGGGACGTGGGGCAGGAATGCACTCAGGGCAGGCACCACGTGAAAACTGGAGTGACAGCTGCCAGTGGTTAGGACAGGCCTGGAACCCGGTGTCCCAGGACTTGCAGGGGTGTGGGGGTGGCCCCACTGGCACCTTGATTTCGGGTGTTTGGTCCCCAGAACTGTGGGAATGTGCGCTTATGCTGTTTAACTCCTCCCCAGCCCTGTCTGTCTTGTGCTCAGTGAGGGGACACTACGGTGCCTTTGTCCTGGGTGTCTGGAAGCATCTCAGTGTCCCAAGCAGGTGGGCTGCACCACAGCTCTCTGTCCTGTGGTGGCTCCTGATTCAGTGTCTTGGACGGTGTTGCTGCTGACGGCTGCTCTTTTCACAGGCGCGATTCCAGCTGAGTCTGGACCTGCTATTTGGGACGGGCCACGGCAGGTGTCCAGTCGGAGACTATCCACGCCTCGCCGCCCTCTGAGCTGCCCAGCTGGTCACCTTCCAGAGGTGAGGGACTTAATCCCGTCAGCCAGTGCTGGGCGTTTTCCTCCTAGTGGTGGTTTGGAAACGCCCCATCAAAGGCAAGGAACTGCAGGGCCGCGTCCTCATGCTGGCTGTGACCCAGCGTGTTTGCCTACAGCCTGTGTAGAGAGGATTTTCTAGACACATCACCGGGTTAAGAGTGCTCAGAGAGCATAATGAGAACGTTTGGCAGAGAAAATAACATCATTTGCATATTTCTTGGGATGCGATAATATAATTCAGGAGGTCTGGTTGCTGATGAATGCCATCTAAAGTTCACGCCCGTTTCTGTCACTCTATGAGGCTTAAAATGGTAAGGGGACTTGTGTGTGGGGGGGTCAGGGCAGAATTCAGTGTCCACTGAATTACTTTGTGTTCTGGTCAACCCCACGGAAAAGGCCTGGGCAGCCCTGGCTCGCACACCCCAGGTTCCCACCATCTGCGCCCCTGCCGGTATTTCTGTGGATCTGGTTAGACCGTGCTGGACACACCCCTCACTGGTGACTGCCAGCTTGGTTGGTATGGAGCCTACCCTTTGAGAGCCACTCAAGGAACATGGCCCTTGGATTTCTTTCAAGTTCCAAATTTTCCCTGCAGGTCCATCTTGTGGACGGTCAGACTGACAAGCAGATGGTCAGGAGTGACGGCTGGAGCCTGGACTCTCCAGACACGTCAAGGGTAACCCGGTCCCGGGCTGCTCCGCTGGAACTTGACGAGACCACAGAAAGCTCACACGGTAGCTCCGTCACGGCTGGAAAACAGCTTTTGCTTTTGTTAATGAGGGAGGGAGAATCTCAGGGCCTAGATGGTCAATCTGGAAAATCAGCCTTAGAAGAATCAAGCGTCGGAAACAGCAGTAGGACGGCCATGCCAGGCCCATCCTCGTGGTTCCAGAAGCGTCCTCTCCATGAAGACCAGGAGACGGTGCTCAGAGCCGAGCAGCCCAGGGTCCAACATCTTGAGAAGACAGCGTGACATGCCCTGGGGACAAACGAGCCGGAGCCCTGCTCTGCTCCCACGGGTGCCCTGTGGCCCCCGTGACACACTACCCCAGGCTGGTGGCTTCACACAGCAGAAGCTGCTTTGTCACTGCTATGGAGGGTGAGAGTCTGCAGCCCGGAGCTGGCAGCACTGTGCTGTGTCCTGGCTCTGTGGGGTGCCCTCTGGCCCCGTCCCTGCCTGGCTGGCAGCTGCACCCCCAGCTGTGCCTCCGTGTCCCATGGTTGTCTTTCCTCGGTGGTGTCTGTGTTTTCTTGTGGGGACAGGAGTGGTTGGATGTGGCCCCCCCCAATCTAGTATGACCTCACTCTAACTGAATGACATTGGCAAAGACCCTCTTTCGAAGTGAGCGCATAGTCACAGGCGTCGGGGTTGGGACTTCGATACATCTTTGGGGGGACCCAATTCAGCCCACAATGCTTGCCACTTGGTGTCCCCTCCTCCTCCCAACATCAGAGGGAGGTTTGCGTTGAGCCTGGCGGCAGTGTTGGAATGAAGATTCATACCCGGTGTGCCCGCAGCGCCCGCCCCGCCTCCCTCACTGTGGAAACACCTCCCCTCCGTGTCTGGGAATGCAGCAGGCCACCTCCGCGGCTCACCTGTGAGTGTCGCAGACTTGTCACCTCGGTGGGAGCTGGTGCCGTGTGCTTTGAAAGACACTGTGTCAACGTGGGAACTGTGTGCAAGGACCCAGCTGCAGGGGGTTCCAAGGACCAGGCTGCTGCCCTCAGCCGAAATGGGCATGGGGTGTGCACACACCTGCACACCAGAGCCGAGGTCCAAAGAGGGTCCACCCTGGGGACATGCTGCTGGTGACCAGCTGTGGACCAGCTCTGGGGCTGGGCTGTTCTCTTAGGCACCAGCTCCCACCCCACCTCCACCTCCCACAGCAAATGTCTTCTGTGCCTCCTACCCGGGTCACTTTGTTTGGGATGAAGGTGAAAACCTAGAAGGGTGGGGAGTGGAGGAGGAGGCAGCGGGAGGGGGTTACGGGAGGGCGCAGCTCCTTCCCAGGGAGGTTTAGAGGCTGGGTCCTATGTCTGCACCTGTCACTTGCCAGCACGTGACACTACGGAGGCTTCCTCTTGCCTCAGATTCCTTAGTTGGGAAAGATGTTCTTATGACTTTGGCTTTTCAGGATTGCTCTGAAAATCTAAAGATACAATAGTAGAGGTCCATGTGACCCTATAAACCAGAATTCTCAATCCTGGATGGATGTTAGAAGCTCTGAGTGTTGAAGTGTTCCTACATTCAGGTCTTGCCCAGACCCAGTAAACTTGAACCTGCCAGCAAGGTTGTTTGGAAGAACCCAGGGTATTCCAGTGAGCTTCTGAGGCTGGGGACTGTGGCTGTAAACATCTCAGCCACAGGCAGGCAGGGGGGCTGCCGCTCAGGGCCCCTTCTTCCTCTGCAGAAGGTCTAGGAGTGGGGCTGGGAGAGAGACTGAAGCTGGACCCTACGGACCTGGAGGGGCCTGGGTGGAGGCTCCATCTCCTAACCCCCAGAACTTGGGACCGAGACCTTATTTGGAGAAAGTGTCTTTGCAGATATAATTAAGAGTCTTGAGATAAAATAATTCTGGATTATGAGGGTGAATCTTGAATCCAATCAAAAGTGTCATGGGTAGGATATTTCCCCATAAAATATAGGTCCAAGTCCTGACCATCAGTAGTTCAGAGTGGCGGCATGTTTGAAAATAAGGCATTTACAGAGGTAATCAAGTTAAATCAAGGTCATTAAGGTGAGCCCTGATACAATATGACTCCTGTCCTTATAGAAGGGGGGACTTTATTTTTTTTGTTGAGACAGAGTCAAGGTCACCCTTGGTAGAGTGCGGTGGCTTCACAGCTCACAGCAACCTCAAACTCTTGGGCTTAAGCAATTCTCAGCCTCCCAAATAGCTGGGACTACAGGTGCCAACCACAATACCTGGTTATTTTTTTTGTTGTAGTTGTTTATTGTTGTTTAGCAGGCCTGGGCTGGGTTCAAACCTGCCAGCCCCAGTGTATGTGGCTGGTGCTCTAGCCGCTTAGCTATAGGCGCCAGGGCGAGAAGGGGGTTTGGGGAACTTCAAACAGAGACACACACACAGCATGGAGGTGTGTGGGGAAGGTGAGTTAATTAGGCTTTCTTACCTGAAGGCCAGCAGGTACCAGATTACCTAAAGTAACCGTAATTAAGCTGGCAGGTACCAAGTTGTGTTAAGTGGTCCTGATGATGTGATATGACGTCATTCTCATTAGCACTTGACTTGGAGCCGCTGTTGTTCTGGCTGATATAAGGCCCAAGGCTTTCCGCCCACAGGGACGTCCTATGGGAGAGGAGCTTCTTGCGCTGGCTCACCTGCCCCCATGTGTTGGAAGAGGACGGATGTCCTCATGCCTCCCTGCTGGCCACCACGAGCTGAAACAGGGGCACTTCACAGTCTGGTCTGAACCCTGTGGGAACCTCCTGGGCCTCGACCTCCAGCACTACAGGGTGTGAAGACAGGGAGAAGACAGCGTCTGCAAACAAGGAACACCTGAGTCACCAGAGACTGGAGACGTCGGGGCACATCCCTTTCCAGCCTGAGAGGGAGCCAGCCCTGCCCACACCTTAATCATGGCCTCTGGGCTCCAGAACTGTGAGACAGTAAATTCTTGCTTTAAGCCACCTTATTTTTTGGTACTTTGTTATGGCCACCCTAAGGAAATAGTACACATGTCTCAGACTGACAGAAACACGGGGGCTGTCTCAGCAAAGGGCCTCTGCAGGGATGGAGTATCCAGGTGGGCTCAGGGTAATCCCTGGGGTCCTTACAAGAGCGAGGTGGGAGAATGTGAGTCTGGAGGAGATGGGATGATGGAAGCAGAGGCTGGAGCAAGGCAGCTCGGAGACGGAGGACGGGGCTGCTGGTCACGGGACAGGGTGGCCCCAAGAAGCCAAAAGAGCAAAGACAGGAATTCTCTCTTGGAGCCTCTGGAAGGAGCTGGCCCTGCCGACAGCTTGATGTATCCCGTGAGGCTCACGTCAGACTTCTTACCTCCAGAACTTTCTTCTAGAAGGTAATAAATATGTGTTGTTTAAGCCCCTAGGTTTGCGGTCATTTGTCACAGAGGCCAGGGGAAATGAATAGGTGCTCCCTTCTTACTTTTCTGAGATTAAGAAAATGTGCGGGGACCTGGTGAGCTCTGATTCAACACATTCCTATTGTGCAGATATAATTAGGGGAGGCCGGCGGGGAGGGGCAAAGCTGATGCTGAAACCTCTCTGAAACGAAAGCTTGGCTGATGACTCGCTTGCGTGTATCCGGGCACTCAGTTTGCTGATGGGTAAACCAGTCAGGTGTCATGAGGTGGTTGTCTGGCAAGTCATGGGTCCCCTCGGGGAGGATATATATATATACACAGTAGAGCCTCTGTGAGCCTCTCTGAGGGACCGTAACAGACTGGTCGACACATGGAGGTGGTCACCGTAAGGAACAAGGCCTCTGTACTGACACGGGCATATGGTGCACGTCCAGTCTGTGGAAATTAGGTCACCTTGGGGAGGTGGCCAGTACAGGGAGGCGGCCAGCCACGGAGGCTCTACTGTGTGCGTCTGCACATGCTTATGTATTTGTATACACCTGCATGTTTTTTTCGGTTGGGGAACTACATTTAGTGACTTATTTGAGACTTCATCAAGCAGCTCGTTATCACCCTGGCCACTAGCGCCAATGGTTGGTTTAGAATTAGGGATAGGCTCAGTGCCTGTAGCTCAGTGGTTATGGCACTGGCCATATTCATCAGGGCTGGCAGGCTCGAACCCTGCCTGGGCCAGATAAACAATGACGGCTGCAACAAAAAAATTGCGGGATGTTGTGTTGGCACCTGTAGTCCAGTTACTTGGGAGGCTGAGGCAAGAGGATTGCTTAAGTCCAAGGGTTTGAGGTTGCTGTGAGCTGTGCTACCACGGCACTCTACTGAGGGTGACATAGTGAAACTCTGTCTCAAAAAAAAAAAAAATAGAATTAGGGATAAACTGAAGCCTTCCTCCCTTGATGAATACTTATGGAATGTCAAGGGCTGGAGACCATGTTTTGAATAATTGCTGTCAAAATAGCTGGTAAGGGGCAGCTCCTGTGGCTCAGTGAGTAGGGCGCCGGCCCCATATATCCAGGGTGGTGGGTTCAAACCTGGCCCTGGCCAAATTGCAACCAAAAAATAGTCGGGCGTTGTGGCGGGCATCTGTAGTCCCAGCAACTCGGGAGGCTGAGACAAGAGAATCACCTAAGCCCGAGAGCTGGTGGTTGCTGTGAGCTGTGATGCTATGGCACTCTATTGAGGGCGACAAAGTGAGACTCTGTCTCTAAAAAAAAAAAAAAAAATAGCTGGTAAGAAGCCCCGTGAAGAGTCTCTCTGTTACAATTTCCTCCCTGGCCCCATCTCCAGAGCCCCTTCTGTTACCTTTTGCTGTCATGACATTTCTATGACATTCCCCCCAAAGATGTGAAGGCCCATCCCTGAGAGCTAGTGCAGAAGTGGCCTCGAGGTTGAAAGTGAAGGAACAAAGATGAGCAGGGGGCCTCAGAGGACCCCAGGCCAGCACCAGTGTCCCCCCCGCCCCCAGTCAGGGTTCTATGTAGCTCGTGGAGAAGGCTGTTGTCCCTCAGGACTCTCACGTCTGACCGGGGACTTCTGCCTTGAATGCTGGGTCCTCTCACGTCCTCATCCACTTTCAGGGGCGATTGTATGAAACAGGGATGCGTAGAACTTGAAACGTGAGCCGTAGCCATAGACACTCGTTCTGGGTAATGATGAGCCTGAACTTGAAAGGCCGACACCTTTGAATTAAAGGTGAAGTCCCTTCCCCTCTGACAGGCACCTCTGCCCTTGTGATGCTGCTGGTGGGCAGTGAAGAGGTCAGTGACAGGTCCCAGGTCCCCAGAGGCTGAGGGGCGTCGTCAGGAAGGGGTTGAGAAGGTGTGTTGGGTACAATCCACCTTTGCTTCAAGATGTCTTTCACCACCTGCCCTGCCCCAGTGTGGGCTCGATGGCCTGGGGTGTGAGTGTGGCCCGATTTAGCGGTCACCAGGCGGGGCCCCTCACTTGGTGCTGGCAGCTGTTAAGGTGTCAGTGTGGTGGCAACTGTGTGCCAGCAGGCCTGAGTCCTGCAGACGTGCAGCCAATTCTAAGTTGCAGTTGTCGTGTGGACCGGGCAGGTGCCCGTAGGAGGTCTGGGTGTCTCAGCAGTTCTAACAGGTGCAAGATGTCTGGAGGCATGAGAAGGTCATTTCCCTTAATTCCATTCAAACTGCATCATGAAAATGGGGCTGAGGCATAATCAGTGACAACTGACGAAGGGCCTGAATGTAGGGCCTCGGCCTGGGGTGCCAGTGTGGCCCTACTCAGCAGTCACCAGACGGGGCCCCTACTTGGTGCTGGCAGCCGTTAAGGAGTCAGTGTGGCGGCAGCTGTGTGCCTGCAGGCCTGAGTCCTGCAGATGTGCAGCTGGGGTCAGCCGAGCACCTGCTCTGTGTACCACACTTCACGTGCCCATTTTCTTTACTCTCCACCAAAGCGGCAGAGGCCAGGGCTGCCCAGGACTGAATCTTCCCCCCACTGACCACCTCTCTCCTCCTCTCCCTCATAGGCGTCTCTTCCCTGAACCACCCCAGGAGCCTTGGCATCCACGCCTACCAAACTCCCAGTCTGAGGCTGGAGGCTAATGAATGAAGAAGGACAGGGGGCCGTGGAGGACCCCAGGGAGGAACCTGAAGGGCGTTCTCTAAAAACCCAGTCCAATCTGAGCCCTGTTAAAATGTGTCACACTTACATCCAAAGCACACAACGGGGCCCGCAAAATTATGGGGCTCTGACTACTTAGCGTTTGTTTTAAATCATGAAATATTTATTCATAATTGTGGTAAAACGCATGTGAAATTTGCCATCTCACTCATTTTAAGTGTACGGCTTGGAGGCATCTTGTGCATTTACATGGTGTAGCCAATCTTCAGGGCTCTTTCCATCTTGCAGAACTGAAGCTCTGTATCCTGATATAAATTTATTTTAAACATACGTATGTGTATAGAACAGATTTTAACATCTGCTCTCATGCCTAACAACGTCACCCCTTCTCATTTTACATCCATTAAACACATAATGTCTGAATGTTCAGTGTTTAATAAAAGGGTATCATTTACCACCCTAAAATTTAATTTTTTATTTACCATTAAAGATTTTCTCATATTGATACACACTTTTTGATTTCAATAGATTTTGAGGGTACAAAGGCAGTGTGGATTTATGGCATAGCAGTGTCTGGGCTTTGAGTGTACCCATCACCCAAACGGTGTGCACTATGCCCAACAGGCAAGTTTCACCCTCACCCCTCACCCTTCTATCTTTGGAGTCTCACCGTTCACTATTCCACTCTGCATGACGACCTGCTCACAGGCTTGTCCCCACTTGTAGGTGAGATGTGACATTTGATTTCCCTGTCCTGAGTTACTTCGCTTGAGATAATGGCCTCCAGTTCCATCCAAATTGCTGCAAAAGATGCTATTTTATTCTTATTTTATGGCTGAGTAGTACACATTTTCTCTACTCCTCGGTGGAGACTCAAGTCCATTCCATGTCTTTGCTGCTATGAATTGTGCTGCGATAAACCTTCAAGGGCAAACATCTTTTGGATATAATTTCTCTTCCTTTGGGTAGAAACTCAGTAGTGGGACTTCTGGATCACACAGTGGTTGGGTTATTAGTTCTTTGAGCAATCTCTGTACTGTTCTAGTAAAGGCGGCACCACTTTACTTTCCCACCAACACAGTGGGGGCTTTCCATCTTCACTGTGCCCTGGCCAACATTTGTTTTTTGACATTTGAATAATGACCCTTCTCACTAGGTGAAGGTGGCATCTTATTGTGGTTTTAATCTGCATTTCTTTGATAAGCGTTGAGCATTTTTTCATGTCTATTGGCTGTCTGCTTTTGAAAAATGTCTTTCCCATTTGCTTTTAATGAGGCTACTTTTTTTTTTCTTGCTGAGTTGTTCACGTTCCTTCTAGAGCAGCAGTTCTCAACCTGTGGGTTGTGACCTACAGGAACCGTATTAAAGGGCCGCGGCATTAGGAAGTCGAGAACCACTGTTCTGGGGTGTGGGAATCAGTCCTTTGTTGGGAGCATAGTTTGTGAATATTTTCTCTGCTGTGTTCGTTGTTTATTCTGGTGATTATTTCTTTTGGTCTGTGAAACTTTTTAGCTTAATTAGGTCTCATTTGTTCGTCTTTGTTGTTTTTGCTTTTGCAGTCTTGGTCATACATTTTTAACTCCTAGGCCAACGTCCAGAAGAGTTTCCTCTAGAATCTTTGGGGTGTCAGGTCTTATATTTAAGTCTTTGATCCATTTCAAGTTAATCTTTGCATATGGCGAGAGATGGGGATCCAGTTCCATTTGTCTGCCCATGGCTGTCCAATTTTCCCAGCACCATTTACAGAGGAAGGTAATTTTCTCGTGGTGTATGTTGTCTGCTTTGTTGAAGATCAGTTGGTTGTAGGTAGATGGCTTTATTCCTGGGTTCTCTGTTCTGTTCCACCAAGACATGTGAAACTTCTACACCAGTGCCATGCTGTTCTGGTTGTGAGAGCTTTGTAGTATAATTGGAAGTCAGGTAATGTGATGCTCATGGGCTGGAAGAATTGATATTGTTGAAATGGCTGCACCTCCTAAAGTTGTCTACAAATTCCTATCCAGATACCAACACCGAGAAAACAATACTAAAATTCATATGGAACCAAAAACGAGCCTAAATACTCAAAGTAATTCTAAGAACAGAGAATAAAACAGAAATTGTATTCATATTTATTTCTAGTACTTCATCGCACATAATTTTATAAAAATGTCAGTTTCATAACTTATTTTTTTTTTTTGGCTAATCTGGTATGTGGGGGAAATTTGATTTTATTTTAATGTTTTCCTGATCACCAGTAAGGTTGAACATCTATACCTACTGAGATATGGATGTGTTTTCTTCTTTAACTGTAAATATTAATTGTATTAAAGGATTTTTGGATGTTGAAACATTCTTACATACCGGGACATTTTTTCTTTGTTATGAAATGTAAACTTCCTAAAAATATATGAAAATAGTTGCACTTGACTAACGTATTTAAAAAAGATTTTCATATCTGTATTTATATTCAAATTGATCTAGGGTTTTTTTTCTTTTTTTTTAAAATCAAGTTCATACAAATCTTATATAATAAGTTGGGCAGTTTTCCTCTTACATAAGTCTCTGAAACATTTTTTATACTTTTTTAAAATTTGGAATTACCTATCCTTTGATTTATTAAAAATTGCCCATAAACCATTTCTCCTTTTGAAGTCTGGGAGATTCCTGACAAATGATTTAATTCTTTAACGTACACTGGTTCATTTAGGTTTTCTATCAGTTTTGTTAACTTTTCTTTATTAAATTCTGTTTTCCTTTTCAAATTTATTGGAAAACCAATGAAACTTTTAGAAAACAAGAGAAAATATCTTTATAACCTCAGGTTAGGGAAGAATTTCTTAGATATAAAAATTAATGGTAGTAATAAAGGGGAATATCGATAAATTTGGCTACATTAAAATTAAGAATTCCTCTTTATCAGAAGATACCATAAAGTGAATCACGGCTGGAGAGGTCTGTGTCTATGGAAGATATTTGTAGTTACGTAAAATTTAATGGATAAATATATTTAGAATATACAAAGAGCTCCTAAAAGGCCATCAGAAACAAAGATTGGAGCCAGCATTCTCTGGAAATTTCTAGAAGGTTCAGCATTCTCCTCTGAAGTGAATTAAGAATACACGAATTCAAACAATGGAGAGATGCGCCCTCCACGTGGTAATGCTGTGAGTTCATGAGGATGTGGAGTGAGGGGAAGGGCACTGGGAAGCATTGCCCATCTCAGAGCCGCTGTGACAACTGGCATCTCCTGGTCCATGAGAAGGGACTCTGCTAATATCTGAGGACCCCAAATTCCCCCCAGGAATGAGCTGAGACAATATCACACACCAGCTTGCCAGGAGAGGGGTCGAGGGTCTTCACAGCAGCACTGTCCCCACCTGGACACCAGCAGCTGCACTGCCCACCACAGGAGACGGGAAGTCAGCAGTGTCCCCTGCATGCTGATGGCGCCACCAGCTATAGAAATACACATAGGCACCAAAGCACCACTTTCGGGGCAAGCGTTTGCACCCCCACCTCCCACATTTCCCTGGGATGTTAGCCACCAGGGCCAGGTGGGAAAGGGCAGAGAGGAAGCAGGGAGAGTGGGAGGAAGACTCTCCACTTACAGAGAGTCCCTGCCAAACCTCAGATCAGATGATTAAAGTAACAGCCTGATGAAAGAATTCAGGAAGTGAATTAGTTTCCAGGGGCTGCCACGACCAAGCACCACCAACTGGGCAGCCTCCCCAGAAATGTCCCGTCTGTGAGTCCAAGATCAAAGGGTGGGGGCAGTTTCTCTCCTGCCTGGTTCCTGGTGACAATTGTCCTCTGGCTTATAGGAGCATCAGGCCGACCTCTGCGTTCTTCATACAGGACCTTCCCCTCAGGGCTCCCCTGAGTTCAGGTTCCCCCTTCCCAGCAGGAGCACCAGTTGCATTGGGGGAGGGGCTTATCTCACTCCAGCAGGGCCACATGTTAACTGATTATATCTGTGATGACCCACTTCCAAATAAGTCATCTTTGGAGATACTGAGGGTGAAGACTCCCAGCATGCGTGTTTGGGGAGCGTAATTCAGCCCATAGCAAGAGGGTGGCAGGATATGAAATTAACATAAAAAAATCAAAACACAGCGTGCTGGGCACACATGCACCCGTAGTCCTAGCTGTCCAGGAAGCTGAGGTGGGAGGATTGCTTGTGGCCAGGCGTTCAAGGCCATAGCGAGCTGTGATCGTGCCTGTGAGTAGCCACTAACACCCAGGCTGGGCAACATGGCCAGACGCTGTGTCTGAAAAATAAGTCAAAATTAAAAAAAATCAAGAGCAATTGGGAAAAGACCCTAAAACTAAATGCAAAAAATTTTAATTGAGTCCAACTGCCTTTCAAGGAAATGTAACCACACTGAAGGGAAAAAAGACAAAAATTAGACCTGGGCATGGACTGTGGACCAGCATTCCAGGGAAAGAACAGCCAGCTAACCTCAACCTTGTTCCGGGAGGTGTGGTTTATGGAAGGCATGGTTTCCAGGAGGCGTGGCTTCTGGGAGGCGTGGCTGTTTCCAGGAGGCGTAGTTTCCGGTGGTCAGGTAGAGTGGTTTAGAAATCATGTCATGTGCACTTCAAGATGGGCCAGATGAGCAGACTGCTGGGTTGCTGGGAGGCAGGTTTTCCCTGTGGCTGCAGGCAAACAGAAATTTTTTGGGGGGGGAGGGAGGCACAGAACACCCTGGAGTGTCAGTGGGAATTGGTTTTCAATGTGAACTGACAGGAATTATGTCAGGATACCACCCAGGCCTGGAGTTCCAAGGACACAACGGAGGCTCCCACTGGCCAGATGAGGGTCAAGGTGACTCAGAGGAAATAGGATCAGCAGTGGGCAATGAATTCATACTGATGACAAATACATAAACAATAGACTCATGATCAGGGAGGGAGCAGGGATGGCTCTTCCTTAGAGTAAAATGCTGAATGAAAAGTAGGGAGAGAGTTGGGGGAAAATCACTGTTTTGTAACTGTCACTAAAATGGTTGGTTTGGGCAGGAATCACCAGTGAAAGTGGAACTGGGTGGTGGTGGGGTTGGTGAGGGGCAGGATGACACCAGGACAGGTGGTATCATCAAGGGAGGCAGGCGGGCCCTGGGTGGCCCTGCAGGCACAGCAGAAGGTGTGTCCCAGCTGGGCAGGCATCAGCTGCATCTGAAGGCCGGGACACGCCAGATGAGTCCGGGCCAAGGACCATCCTCTAGAGTCACTGGCCTGTCTTTGGGACAGTAGGAGACCAAGAAGACAGAGAAACTCATCGTGCAGTGACCCTGCACTGGACTGAGCCCTGGGAGAGGACCTACCATGAAGGACGTCACCCGGGAGATGGTGGAACTGGGACCCGGCTGCAGATGTGACGGAAGCGTCGTGTTGACATCAAATTATCTGTGCCGGGGTTATGTGGGAGGGTCTCCCTCTCCTCAGGAAAAGCACGTAATGGGGCGTTGTGTGTGCCACGTGCTCTCAAGTACTTCAGGAAAAAAATACGTACACACAGGGCCTGAGACAAAGTGGGGCAAAATGTTAAAAATTAGGGAATCTGGGTAAGGGACCAGTCGGAGTTATTCGTATCGTTCTTACAATGAGTCTGTAAGTTTGTGACGATTGCAAAATAAAAATTAAAAACCCTCATTATGTTCATCAAAACAAGTTACAGATGAATAGGATAGAATATGAGTCCGTTAGCATAAGACTGAAACCCTCGTCCAAACGCATTGCACTGTCAGGAGAAGAGCGCAGGGCACAGAAGGAAGGATGCTGCAGGCTCTGGCAGGGGCGGAGGCGATGCCGCAGGGAGGGGCCCACACAAGCTCTTGTGCTGTTTTCTGAGAGTGGTTGGTAGAGTTTCATTCCTGTTGTCAGGCTGTATAGATAAAGGGTGTCAATTTTAAGTTGCACACTATTTTAGGGTGGCACCCGTGGCTCAAAGGAGTAGGGTGCCGGCCCCATGTATTAGAGGTGGCGGGTTCAAACCCCGCCCCGGCTAAAAATTGCAGAACAAAAAAAGTTGCACACTAATTTAATTTGCACACGAACTTTACAGCCACCCTGCATGTATCTGGCATATTTTGTAATATGTTATTATAGCCAAGAATGAAAGCAAAGATATTATTCCCCCCCCTCTTTTTTTTTTTTTAACAAATGAGCAAACAAAAGCTCAGTGAAGTCTGGAGATCTGGCAGGGCTGGGAGCTGAGCCTGAGTCTGCCAGCTTCACTGCCTGTGCTCAAGAAAGAGCCCAAATTAAGACAGAGAAGGAAAGGCAGAAGACGCCTGAGTGAGAATGTTTGGAACGGCCCGATCTCTCCTTCTGCCCTGAATCCCCTCGGGGACCCCGGGGTGCCCGTGATCTGGGCGGGATCCAGGGGCCTTTCCCTCCAATGGACGAGGAGATGCCCAGTCCTGTGTTCTCTGGTGCTTTCCCTAAGTTGACCGAAGGGATTTTAGAATAGATTTTCCCTCTAATTAACTCAATTAAAAAGTAACACCTGACGAGGAGGGTGGGCAGTGACAAGGTCGGGCAAACTCTGTGGGCAGAGCCCAGCCCGTGCGCCCACTCCAGTGATGAAGCCGGAGACAGCCCGGAAGAGGCCGTGTGCTCACCTGGAGAGGGGGAAGAAATTGGCCACCCCTCTGGACCATTGCTCCCACGGCCAGATGGGTCCACATCTGCCACGGTTTGCCCGCTGTCCTCTCGTCCTTGTGCCAGGGTAGGCCAGCTGCATGGCACCAATTACACTGTATTTACTTCTCTGGACCCGTGGAGAGCTCCTCACGGGTACGTCTTTTGATGTACGGCTCTGCAGTCTTGCTTCTGTTAATGATCAGGTTTGGGTCTGATAAATAACTCGTGTCTAATTGGTATTTGTTTTCAGTTTTTGGTATGGTGGGCAGCTGTCAAACAGTTTGATTCAAATTCCCTGCAAGTCAGATGTGTTTTCCTCTCTTCCCTGGTGAAAACATATATGCATTTAAAAACAAACACAGGTGTCGGAGGCGATGTTTTGAAATGTTCTTCTGCGCCTGACAGCTGTGCTGTCTGCAGAAATCGTGTGACTGTTTTCACGGTAATTGCATAAGTTTCCTCGAAGCTTCCAAAGTATTACCATTTGAGTGTATGATTATCGAAACTTAGCATGGGAGTAATGTACTACGGGCTCTCCTAAGACATCACCAAGAGGTACGGAATTGTAATATTACTCTCGAATGTCTCTTGGAGTAAAAACAGACAATCTTGCTCATCAAAACGATCCTTGTGGAGATGAACAATCCTGTGAAAAATGCCTTCTCCAAGAAACTCAGCCTTCTTCCAACCCGCCACCTCCGTTGCTGAGAAAAATTAAATCCTTTAAGTCACGTCATGATCTGGAGTCATGGTATCACGGCAGCAGACTGTGTTTACTGGGGTTTTTCAAATACAGAGAGGGTTTCTTGTGTTTGAGAGCTTCTGTTTGTTTATTTGAAAACGGCAGCAGGAAAGGACGAGGCTGTTTCCCACCTCAGCTGTGTTCACTGGGAGGAACACAGAAAAATAAACCAGGAACCGGGGAGGTTAGAGTGATGAGGGCGGAGGTCAGACCGACTGACCCCTGGCACGACGTCCCGGGGCCTGTCTCTTGGGGACTAAAAGCATTTCTCTGGCTATGTTTAAAAATGTGAGGGACTTGGAGAAGGGCCTTTGGGTCTTTGGAGGGAGGGTAACACAGAAGTGCAGTGAAGAGTGGCTCAGGCTTCCAGGTCCCTCCCGGGCAGGACCGGGGCCAGCAGGGGCTGCCAGGCCCAGTTGCTTCCAGATAAGTGGGTGCTGCTTTTGCTGGACCTAGGAGTCCGTCCACCTGCCACCCCCGCTAATTATTGGAGAAGCAGCTGAGAGGTCAACAGCTTCACTTTTACTTACAAAAAAGCCAGGGATTCCGGAGAGCAGAGGGGATACAGCTCCAAAGAACTGCTCTGGCCCCCTCTTTCCCGTTGTTGCTTTTGTTCTCACAGTAAAAGTAGCGACAGCAATGTTATTACTCATCATAGAACCTTAAACAGATCCCTCCTCATAGATTACACAGTTACACAATATCCTCCTATCTTTTTTTGGGGGGGGGGGATTTTCTCATTTATTATGTGAAAACATTTGTGTTCTGCATTTAGTAGGTTTCACCTGTCCCTTCTAAGATGCACCATAAGGGTGATCCCACCATTTACCCTCTCTCCACCCACCCTCGCCCATATCCTCCTATCTTAAAGTGGTTCTGTCGTCAAAGCATTTTTATTCTGGGAGTACAATCTGAAGAATAGACAGTGAGAGCTGAGTTTCTGGTTAAAACAGTGTGCATGCTCTGTGGCCAACTGGCCGTTTCAGAGAGTGGCCCTGTCCAGCACACTGGGGCCGGGGCTGCCGCCATTGCCATCTGATAGGGGAAATGCATCTCTTCGGAGTTTTAATCCTGCCTTTCTCCAATTAAGCGTGAAGACGAAAATCGTGACTTCTGTTTAAATATCGCTTATGCTTCATTTTCTGTGAAACTATTTTTTTTTTCTTTGCATCTTTCTCGGGGCAGTTTGTTTTGTTACTGATGTTAGATGCTCTTCATGCTTTAAAGAAATCAGCCCTTCTCTGTGGTACCAGTCACATCACTTTCCTTCCTCCCCCCCATCCTCTCCTTGTTCCTTTTTTCCATATTTGCAGTTCGACATTTGTCTTTTGACTTTTGTGCCCTGCAGAACATGTTTATTTTTACATGACCAAATGTTAATCTTTACTGTCTGGCCTCTGGGCCTTACGATACAGATACAGTATGTGATATCTTTATATAAAAGATAAAGTCTTTTCTGCTGTAAAATCATAAAAAGTTATTGTTTTCCATTCTAAATTTTTAGAACATGTACATATTTGATTCGTCTGAATTTACTTCAGTGAATATGTGGATCTTTTTTTTTTTTTTTTTTTTTGCATAGGGCTGCCTACGGTCCGCAGACCTCATTCTCTCGGGAATGTGGTTGTGGGCCGGTGACTGAGGCTGTGCTGGAAGGTGAGCAGAGCTGGAGAAGCTATTTCAGGTCTGGCCCTTCAATACTCACCACATGCTCCCAACCCTCTCTTTCTTCACCACAGGAGCCTTGTAGACTGTGAGTTCTAGAAAGGGCACCAGGAGGCGTGGGATGGCCTGACCCACACTGGGCAGGGGGTGAGGGGCCCCTAATACTGTGCAGCAGACACCAAGCCCCTTTTCCAAATTCTGCACCTGTTCACCGCTGCTGCACCAGTCCAGATGCTCCCCATCTTCAGCCCCGTCTGGCATATTCTGTTGGATTTCATTTTATTATTGTCATTCTGGGGGGTGGACAGTTGATCTCAGTGAGGTTTTATTTTGTATTCCTCTGATGGCTAATGAGTTTGAGCACCTTTAATGTATTTGTTTGGCAAATGTGTACTTCGAAATGTCTATTCAAAGTTTTGTCTAACTTATCTGTGGCGGGGCCTTTTTTTCATGTGTAGGGGAAATGATTCTGTTGTTAGATGTGTACAGAATATCTGCCCCTACTACCCCATGGCCTGGGTTTCTAATCTCTTAATGGTTCTTTTCTTTTCTTTTCTTTTTTTCTCTTTTCTCCCTTCCCTTCCCTTTCCCTCCCCCTCCCCCTTCCCTTCTTCCCTTCCCTTCCCACAGAGTCTCACTTTGTTGCCCTTGGTAGAGTGCTGTGGCGTCTTGGCTCACAGCAACCTCAAACTCTTGGGCTTCAGCGACCCTCTTGCCTCAGCCTCTGGGACTACAGGTGACTGCCACAATGCCCTCCTCCCTTTTTAGAGCTGGGGTCTTGCTCTTGCTCAGGCCGGTCTCCAACTCCTGACCTTAAGCGATCCACCCACCACAACCTCCCAAAGTGCTGGGATTGCAGGTGCAGCTACTGCACCCAGCCTTTGATGGTTTTGTTTTAAGGAATCTTCATCTGTCCCATCTTTTCTTCCAGTTGCACTATCATTTACCTTGGCTATTTAGAGCTATAGTCAGAGGGGGTTGATTACTCTGGAGTGTGAGGTGAGGACGTGGGCTCATTTTCTGGATTCTCTGGTCTGTGTGTCCTTCATTTGTCTCTCCCTGCCCCTGGGAACCACTGTTTTACTTCCTGTAGATTTAGAATAAACCCCGATATTTGCTAAGGAAGTATTCCAATTTTATTTTTCTTCAAGATTACCTTGGCTATTCTTGCTCATTTTTACTTTCATATAAGTTTTAGAACCAGCTTATTCATTTCCACAAAGATATTTGGCATTCTAGTTAGGATTGCGGCAAACATACAGACTTTTCGAGGAAAAACATCATCTTTACAATATTTAGCCTTCTTAATTATCAATCTGGTATATACATCTATTCATTTAGATCTGCTGGTGTGGTTTGGATGTAGTTTGTTGCTGAGATTGGTTGTAGTGGTGTGGCGGATGGGGCCTGGTGGGAGGTGTCAGGAGGGCAGTGCCGGCCCCGGGGCTGGGGAGTTCTCACTCTCACACACACGGGTTGCCCATGCAGCTGCAGATTGCTTGATAGGATCTAGCTTCCTTGGCTTCTCTCCTTTCTTCTTTCACCTTGTGACCTCTTTGCACCCCTCCCTCTGCTTTCCTCCATGAGGGAAAGCAGCCTGAGTCCCTCCCAGATGTAGCTGCTGGACCTTGGACTTCCCAGCCACCACAACCATGAGTCAAATAAACATCCTCGTTTTATAAATTACCCAGCTCTGTTACCACAGCACAAAATGCATGGAGGCACCTAATTTGATTTCCCTCAGTAGAATTTTACTTAGTATAAAATGTCTGCACTTTTTTTTATTCGGTTAATTCCTAAAATATTTTGGGCCCTATTGTCATACAATTTACAATTTTGTTTTCTAATTTTTTTCTTGCTTTTATGTAGCCATATTTCTGAGTTTTAAAACATTGGTTTCAGGCACGGAGCTTGTTAAACCCACTTTTAATTCCAATGGTTGGTTTGTACCATCTTCTGGATTTGCCGCACACACAATTATGTCACCTGTGAATAATGACGGTCTTATTTTCTCCTTTCCAATCCTTTTATCTGTTATTTAATTTTCTTGACTGATTGCAATGGCTAAGACCTTTAGTACAATGCTGAATACAAATGTTGGCACTGGGCATTGCACTGGGTAGCGTCTCATTTCCCATATCAAGGGAAAACCTTTCAGTATTTTATATTAAATGTGATTTTGCTATCGTGTTTTATTATGAGCAATGTTTATCAGATAAAGGAAACTCCTTTCATTTCCAATTTTCTAAGAGTTTAAATTTTACTAAACCTTTTTTCCTGTATCCATTGAATCAATCATGTGGGTTTGGTTTTATTCTGTTCATGTGGAGAATCATGCAGTGGTTTTTGAATTTTAGTACTTTTTGCATTCTGGGGATAGACCCTGCTTGGTCATGGAGTTTTATCTTATCTATGCGTTTCTAGATTGATTTCGCTAATCTTGTGATGAAGATGTTTACATCTAAGATCGTGACAAAGTCGATCAACGTTTTTTTCTTTTTTGCACACTCCATGTGAGATGCAACTTTTATGCCAGCCTTAAAAGAAAAAAAGGTGGGAAGTGTTTTTCCTGAATTTTTCATGAGCAATATGTAAAATTGGTATTTTTTTTCAATTTCAGGTTAATATGAGGGCATAAATGTTTTAGGTTACATTGTTTTCATTCCTAAAGTAAAGTTCAAGTTGTCATTTAGCCCCTCCCCCGGGGATGTGCTGAATAGCCTCACATTGTGCACATTAGGTGAAATCCGACCAATTGTCCTCTTTCTTCCCTTTTCTCTAGTCCTCCTTTCCCCTCCCCCTCACTAGAATATACTTATGTTTTTCTTTTGCTTAGTTGTTTATATATTGGTTTCGCATTCATACTGAGTACATTGGATACTTGTTTTTCCATTCTTGTGATACTTTACTAAGAAGAATGTGTTTTAACTTTGTCCAGGTAAACACAAAATATCTTCTTATGGCTGAGTAGCACTTCATGGTATACGTGTGCCAGTCTGTTAATCCATTCATGTGTTGAAGGGCACTTGAGTTGCTTACACGCTGTGGCCATTGTGAATTGAGTTGCAGTAAACATTCTGGTGCAGTTGTCCTTGGGGTAAAATGATTTTTTCTTCTGGGTATTCTTTCTTAAGTGTTGTAATTATTTATCAGTAATACTGTTGAGGCTTGAATATTCTTTGTGGAAAGGATTAATTTTGTAAAAATTAACTTCTTTGAGGCATAAACAAACAACATAATCAGCTCATTTTAAGGGTACATTTAGATGAGTTTTGACAAATGTATACGTGTAGGTAATTGCAGTGGAGACACAGAACATTTCTATCCTGCTGAAAGTCTCTGTGCTCTTTGAGATCAACCCACCTGCTCTTGGCCTGGGCAGTGCGACCATGCTTACGTCACGGAGATTTGCTTCGCCAGCTCTGGTCCTGCATAGGAATGGATTCCACCAGTTTGTAGCGTTTCGTGTTCGGTTTTGTTTTGTTTTGTTTGCTTTTACTCCGGGCCACATTTTGAGAATCTTCCATGTTCTCTGTGTGTTGGCTGTTTGTTTCATTTTATTGTTGAGTAGTATTCCATTGTGCGAACATCACACAATTTGCTGATCCATTTGCCTGTCGATAGATGCTTGGGTTGTTTTCAGCTTGGAGCTATTGAGCTATTGTGAATGCAGATGTTATGAACGTGGATGCCAAGTCCTTTAGTGGCCATAAATTTTTATTTATCTTGGGTACATATCTATGGTGAAATTTTTGGGTCGTTTTGTAAGTATATGTTCAATTTTGTAAGCGCCTGCCGAGCAACACTCCAGTGAGATCGTATCACTTAGCATCCCTGTTAGTACAGATGATGATCTGAGCTTCTTCACATTCTCGCTGAGACCTGGTATTAAGTCTTTTTCGGTTCAGCCATTGAGTATGTGGAGGTGTTGATGCTGTGGTTTTAATCTGTGCATTTCCCTGATGACCAATAAGGTTATGCTTCTGTTTATGTACTTGCACAACATCTGTAGATGTTTCACAAAGCACATTGCTATGGTCTGAATGTCTGTGTTCTCCCAAATTTATATGCCAAAGCCTTATCCCCAGTGCGATGTTATTAATAGCCTGTGGGAGGTAATTAGGTCATGAGGGTCACAATGGTATGATTGTCCTTATGAAGGAGTCCCAGGGAACTTATCTGCCCCCCTTCTGCCATGTGACGACAAAGGTGAAAGATACCATGTGTAAGGCCTGGGCCCTCACCAGACATTGAACCTGCTCGCGTCCTGATCTTAGCTTTCCCAGCCTCCAGAACTGAGAGCAATGAATTTCTGTTGTTTATAAACTACCCAGTTAATACATTTTGTTATATTAGCCTCGTTTCTGCTCAAATTTTTACCCAGTTTTTAAAAATTGAGTTGTCTTTTCATATTAAGTTGTGAAATAAACACACACACACACACACACACACACACACAGTTCAAGTCCTTTGTCAGATAGATGTATTGTGATTTTCCCTCCAAACTACTTCTTGCATTTTAATTTTCTTAATAATGTTTTATGAGGAACAGAAATTTGAATTGGAATAAGTTCAATATATCACTTTTTATATTCTATGGTTTATGATTTTTTACATCTTACATCAGAAATCTTTGCCTACTCCAAATTAATGAAGATTTTCTCCTATGTTCTGAAAGTTTTATGAGTTTGCTTTACATTGAGTTTTGGAACCATATCAACTCACGTTCTCACCATATTTGAGATGGTCAGTTCTTCAGATTCTGGCAAGCCTACTCAGGTGTTCTAGACCTCATTATTGCTCTAATTGCAATTCCCTAATAATGTCTGTTGAATATCTTTTCATACGTTTGCTTTTCATCTGTAGGTCTTTTCTGGTGATGTGTCTGTTTAGAATTCTGCTCATTTTTTAATCAGACTGTTTATTTTCCTGTTGAACTATAAAAATTGCTTTTGTATTTTGACTAACAGTTCTTTTTGAAGATATTTTCTTCCACCTGTGGCTTAGTTTTTTAATTCTGTATAGTGTCGTTTTCACAGTAACCATTTGTAATTTTAATGATATCAACTTTTTCTGGCATGGGTTGTACTTTTGGCATTGTATCTAAAAAAACCCAGCTCATCTCAAACAAGATAATCTAGATTTTCTCCTATGTTATTTTCCAGATGTTTATAGTTTTAGTTTATATTTAGGCATATATTCCATTTAAAAATAATATCGGGAAAGGCATAAGTTCCATGCGCCTAGATTTTTTTTTTTGATATGTGAATGTCCAGTTGTTCCAGCACCATTTGTGGAAAAGACTATTTTTCTACATTGAATTACTACTGCATCTTTGTTAAAGAACAGATGACTGTATTTGTGTAGGAATATTTCTAAGCTCTTTATTCTTTTCCATTGATATTTTTATCTATTCTTTTGCAAATATCGTGCAAACTGTTAACTGTGGCTTTAAGTTAGGACTTGAAGTTGGGTAGTCCTGGTCCTCCAAATTTGTTCTTATTCTTCAAGGTCGTACTGGTCAACTCTGGCCTTTGCCTTTCCAAATAAACTTTAGAATCAATTTGTCAATGTCCATAAAGTAACTTGCTTGGATTTTGATTGAGATCAATTAGATCTATAGATCAAATTGGAAAGAATTTAAAAGAATTGACATTTTAATAACATTGAGTCTTCCTATCTATGAACATAGAATATCTCTTCGTTTACTCAGAACTTCTTTGATTTATTAGAGTTTTATAGTTTTCTTTGTATAGATCCTGTACATGTTTCATTAGATTTTTACTTAAATATTTAATTTATTGGGTTTTACTATAGATAGCATGCTTTTTAATTTCACATTTTAATTGCTTATTGATGTTACATAGGAAAGCAATCGACTTTTGCATGTTAGTGTTGTATCCTGAAACATTGCTATAATTGTTGATTAGTCCCAGAAATGTTTATGCACATGTATGTGTGTATGTGGCCAGTTCTTGGGGATTTTCTACACAATCATGCCATCTGTAAACAAAGGTAGATTCATTTCTTCCTTCCCAGTTTGTATGCCCTTTGTTGCATTTTCTTGTCTTATTTTATTAGCTAGGATTAGTGGCTCAGTGTTGAATTGGAGGATGAAAGGGAGCACCCTTGCCTTGTTTCTCCTCTTGGGGGGAAAACTTCTAGTTTCTCATCATTAAGTAAGATATGAGTTGTGGGTTTGTGGTAGATATTCTTTACCAATTGTTGAGAAAGTTCCCCTATATTTATACTTTGATAAGAGTTTTTTTTTTTAATCATGAATGTTCTAAAACAAAATTTTGTCAAAATGATTTTCTGCATCTATTGAGACAATCATATGGTTTTTCATTTTTAGCTGTTGACGTGATAGATTACATGATGGATTACATTAATTGATTTTTGAGTGCTGAACTAGCCTTGAAGACCTGGAATAAATCCCACTTGGCTGTGATTTATACTTTTTTCATACATTGTTATTAAATTTGCTAATATTTTGATGAAGATCTTTGCATGTACAGATGGTCCTTGACATAGGATGGTTCAACTTACGATGTTTTGACTTTGCAATGGTGTAAAAGCAATATGCATTTAGTAGAAACCTTACTTTGAATACCCATATAACCCAGTCTGTTTTCCACTTTCAGTGCAGTTTTAAATAAATTACATAAGATGTTCAATGTTTTATTATGCAATAGGTTTTGTGTTAGATGGTTTTGCCAAACTGTAGGCTAATGTAAATGTCCTGAGTATATTTAAGGTAGGGCAGGCCAACCTGTGATGTTAGGTAGTTTTACGTGTATTAAATCCATTTTCAATGTATTGTATTTTCAATTTATGATGGGTTTATGCGGAAGTAACCTCATTGTAGGTCAAGGAGCATCTGTGCATGAAAGATACTGGTCTGTAGTTTTTCTTTTTTTGTAATCTCCATTTCTGGTTTTGATACTGGGATAATCCTAGTTTCAAAGAATGAGTTAGGAAGTATTCCCTCTGCTTTTATTTTCTGGAGGAGATGGCAGAGAACTGCTGTAGAAATCACCTAGGCCCAGTGGTTTCTTTCTGGAAGGGGATTAGCTGTCAGTTCAATTTCTTTAATGGGTGTAGGCCTATTCAGATTATTTACTTTTCTTGGTGTGGGTTTTGGTAGGTTGCGTCTTGGGAGGAATTGATCCATTGCATCTACGTTATTGAATTTCTGAGCAATGAGTTATTCATCATATTCCTTTATTATCCTTATGATGTCTGTGGTATTAGTTTATGTCTTCTCTGTCATTTATGACAGTAGTAATTTGTGTCTGTTTTATTTTGGTTCTTTGAAAATGGACAGTGCCCTTTCCGTGACTGGGAGATGCTCAGGGTGGAAATAAATACATTTTTATCACTGGCATGTTCTGGATGACCATGGCCTGCTCAGAGGCCTTGTGCAGGGCAATGAGTACCTGGAAAGAGGAGTGTGGACCAGGAGTAGCTGCCGTCACTGGGGTTCCGGGAGGTGGACAGAGCATTAGGCAGGGTGAGGCAAGATTAGAAGATTTGAAGCAAAGACATGTGATAAGAGGCTTTTGCCATAAACCTGACCTTGCAGGTTCCCTTCTATATCTCTTAAGAATTCGGTATTTCCCGCTGGACATGAAGACCAGGCCCCTTGCCTGGCACAGTTCCCCGTGCCTGTGCTCTGCTGGGCCCAAGGCCTCCCTCTGTCATTGCAAACGTTATTCCCAAGGTGATCACTGACCCCGCTGTCTATCCCCATCACAGACTGAAGCACCCTGAGGGGAAATCATGCTAATTATCTCCAAGATCCTAGCATTGTGCTTGATTTTAAGCAGGTGCTGGATGTTTACCTTGTAAATGAATCACTACCCTGATGAACAAAGGAATAAATTAATGTCTATTTTAGGTGACACTTATTGGACATACCCATGTGGTAGGGACTGTTCAAAGTTCTTTTTCATGTATAATCTCATTTAATCCTGAAGACATCCCACATAGTGGGATAGATACTATGACCGGTCAGAAAGGCTAGTCACGTGCTCACATTTCCCGTACTGAGTGGTGAATGTGAGGTTCTATTTTGGGCCACACGACACTGAGGTCTGTGCTCCTCCAGCTGCACACCCCCATTTACTTCCCAGTGTGGTCTTGATTATTGCCACCCCCCAAATGCAGAACCATGTAATAACATCCCATCACTGTAATTTTCTGTTGGTCCTTCTGAGGAACGAATCTTGCCAAGAAGACCCGTGGAGAATACGGAGCAAGCCGGCAGAGTCCCAAAGAGCAGTCGACAGGCACTTCATCCATTTAATTTTTCCAGGGCGAGAATTGTCCTGGTGATTCATTCCGTGCTCTCATTAGAGCAATTATCCGGCTAATAGCTTTGATTTGAATTTGGCCGAGGTAGTTGCTGGCAGCTGGAGAGTGCCAGAGAACAAACAGATGGACTGCAAGGAGAATTCTGAAGGAGGGCTGGGCTTTGGTCTGACAGTTGCGGGTAAGGAGGCCGGTCTCTGTGGCCGTTCATGCCAGTCACCCGCATTATTGATGGGGCTTGCTCTCCTGGAATGCCCTTCCTTCCCTTTTCTTCCAGTGTCAGCACATAAAGATGACTGTGAAGTTCCGGGAAGGTGACCCCTAAAACTTGGAAGGAGTGGAAATGAGGCTGTTATCTGAGAGGCCATCTACCTACACATTATATCTCAGGTTGTTACGGCAGAGATGTGCACGGTCACCTAAGTGATGGCATTATTCCAGGCCAGCCAGTCTTGACTGCCACCCAACTATCTTGTTAAAGTAGCTAAAAATAGGATGTTTCAATCAGAAAGGGGTGGGCAGGGTTGGTTAATATTTCACTGCACGGCGTGGTCCCGTTTCTCTCACTCCGGTAATAGTCCCACAGATGATCTAGGGTCTTCTCGGTAATCATGTACCTGAGACCTCCGCTTGCCACTGGCATGGATGTGTTTGGGTTGGTTAAACCCTCGTTTTGCTCCATTTCTGGAATGCTGGCCCTCTCTGGCCAGGACAAGGAATCAAAAACAGTCCTAGTGGGAATGGAGGCCTGCCTTAAAAATACAAAGGGTATGGGGTGGTTCCCAAATCAGATGATCCTGGAGCGTGTCATGGGCAACTGCCCACTTGACCCCTCCGGGACCTGGTGGCAGCTGTGCCAGGGTTGGCATCTCTGCTAGAGGAGGTTATATGGCCCCACGTGGACGGGGCGTGACAGGCATGTGGCTTTCTCCCTCCTCATCAGGAAGAGAACTAGAAGTACTTTGCCTTCCCGCAAGTGGACCACTGGGCACAGTTTGGGTCTTGTTTCAGGTCTGTTGCGTCTCCTGCCCCTACGAGATACAGCCCAAAGGGCCCCGGGCCATCTGTGCTCTCTGCAGACATCGCACCGGCCCAACAGGGCAGTGGAATCTTGCCAGCTGGAACCGGGTGAACAGTCGGTGGCAAATGTGTTTGCGGCCTTGTGCTCTAGAGGACAGAGAGGACACTGCAGAGTTTTGGGGGCCCACACGTCAGTGATGCCTCAGGCTCCAGTGGCCTTAATCTCTCCAGAACAAAAGGCGAGTGCTGGCAGCTCACAGCTCTCTCCAGTGAGAAGGTCTGGGTAGGCCTCGGGGGTGACGCAGGCAGCATGGTCCCCCAGGGAGGACTTTTAGCAAGTGACATGGAGAGCTGTTGGCTTCTAATGGGGCCCGGGGCAGGAAAGGGCCCTGCAGCAGGTGCAGACGGGGTGTCAGCAGCTGCCCAGGTCCCCGGCCTGGCAGGCCCTGTGGGGTAGTAGAGGTGACTGCAGTAGAAAGTATGCCATGGGGAGTTTATGGCAAACCCCAGTAGAAGGGCCCTGGGGTTCCAGATCAAGAACATGCCATCTGCAGCAGGAAGGTTCCAGCAGCACAGGGATTTCTGCTTGTTTTGCTTACCAAAAGGTCCCTAGTGGCTTCCCTTGTGCCAGGTTCTGATGGCTTTCACAGGGACTGCCTGCTTAGTGGGTCTGTGGACTGAGCGAGTGAGAGCTCCCCAGCAAAGCCAAAGGCTCCGCCGCTCCAGGCCCAGCTGTGTCCTGGTCTGACCTGTCCCCAGCTCCTGCCCCCAGCTGTGCCATCCCTGCTGCCTCCCCCGCTCTTGGGGCCATTGCTCTTTGGGGTCCTTCTGCCTGGGACACTTTCTCCAGGAGACCTCACGGCCCCTCCCCCATGCCATGCTGAGGGACAGCACGGATTCCCCCCAATGCATTTTACTCCAGAGATACCTTTGACCTGTCTCAGGGGTTATACTGTAGCCACAGTTTGGAAAACTCTCAACTAAGGCAGCCTTAGCCTGCCCTCTGGGGAGAGTCGCGCTCTCCTCTCTTGCTGGAATTCCTTGGTACCTGCCATCTGCTGTTGGAATCTTCCCCACCTGCTCTTCCCGAAGTGACTCCCATCCCGGCCCATCTCAGGCCCTACGTTCCCCAAGAGGACTTACCGGCCATCCGCCCTCCCAGGGACCCGGACATTCTGACCTGTCAACCATGAGCTGACTTTGATGCTGAGATAGAGAGTGAGCCCAGCGGTTTCCTCAGTGCTTCCTTGTGCCATTTTACCTACTGTTGCCATTTGGCATAAATGTGCTCATGATCTTAATATTCAGACGTCAGGTTGCTGGGGTGGGTGGGGGAGATAGGGTGTGACTTTTCCTTGCAGGTCTGAGACAATGATACTGGATGAAGTATGGGAATGAATGACCCCAGGGACAGCCAAAATGGCTAACACCTATATTTTTCGTTTAGAGATAGGGTGTTGCTACATTGTCTAGGCTGGAGTGCAGTGGCTATTCACAGCCGTCATCATAGGGTGCTACAGTCTTGAACTCCGGGGCTCAAGCGATCTTCCCACCACAGCCTCTGAGTAGCTGGGACTGCAAGTGTGCACTGCTATACCCAGCTATTTTTAGGAATTTGTATAATCTCTTGAGGCCTCAAGGATAGGGATTGCATAGTTAGGATTGAGGCTTGTTCACAGGGCTTCCAGCTAGGATGGCCAGCAGTATGAGCAGCCTGGGACTGGGGCTTTGTTTGGGAGAGGTTTCCCTAGGGTGGCCCAGTGTTAGAGCAGTCAAGGCCAGAGGAACACGGCAAGTACAAACATTTGACATTGTACCTGGCAGGTTCTTGGACTCACAAGTTGGAGGGAAAGCTAAGGGTGCCAGGAAAGGGTCCAGAAGGCTGGGAATTACAGAGCAGGGATGCAGGTTAAGGGCCCCACAGGTGCCTTGGAGTCACTTCTCACTGCCTCTGGGGCCATTGTGTGAGATTGGAGGGGGGATGAGCAGGTTTTGTGAGCAAGTGTGTAAACAAACTGATTTCTTGTTGGCAACTCCAGCTTGTCAGCTAAGAGTTTGTGAGATGGCGTTCGATAAAGCTCACAGTGACCTTCTGAGTTTGTTTTCAGCAGAGAAAAATGCCTGGACCGTCTTTGCTGGGATGATGTCTGTGATTCCTATTATAGATTAAACGGCTGCGAATGTGCTGTCGAGGAGGCTGCCTGGGGCGTTCCTTGTGACTGGAAATGGATTGGTTGGTAACAGACCTTCCTGGTCAAATCCCACATTGTTGCCACACAGGGCTGACTTTATTTTCTGACTTTATTTCCCAACAGTTAGGAACTGTGCAGACTTGAACAAGTGATTTCATTTTTTTTTTTAAAGCTCTGTTTTCTCCTATAACGGATGTAGGATTAAATGATGCAGGGATTACAGTGTGCACGCACAGCACTATTATATTTATATAATCATCATATCATTTTCACAATGGCACATGCATATTGCATTCTTACAATGAATATTGGTTGAGCAAGTAAAATGGGTTTTAAAAATGTCATGGTATAGAAAAAACAGAGTGGGAGCCAGGGGACAAAGGCTCTTTAAAAACGGCAAGATTGCCAGAAATCACACCAGTCTTGGGAAGAGCTGGGAGCTGGTTAAAAGAATTTTTGTATGAGGGATAAGGGAACTCATTCTGTTAATTAAGAAAAAGAAAAGAGCCACTTGTGTTCCAGACATTCCTTCTGAGATCATTTTCTTAATCCCTGAAGCACGTTCTTTAGATGTTCCTGTGCTGAGGGCCTTTTTGTGAAACAGCTTCTCTACTTCTGTGTGTTTGAAAGTGTCCCCCTCTCATTGCCTTCTGGGGACAGCTACTTCTTCTCTGTAACCTGATGTTCTCCACTTTTGGCTTCCTCCGTTGCTGTCGAGAAGTCTGTTTTTCCCTTTAGATAAGTCGTCTTTTCTCTGACTGCTTTTAAGATCTTTGTCTTTGACGTTTTTACAGCTTTAACATAATTAAATTTATCGAATTCTCTCCCTCCCCCATTGGTTTGCATTTAAGCATTCCATTTCTCTTCGTTCATTTCTCCAACAAATACGTGTAGCATTTGTTAGGTTCTCGTTCTAGGGATACGGGATGCACTGGTGTACAGAATGAAGGTCCCATCCCTGTTGTGCTTATATTCTAGCAGAGGATGGAAACAATGGGTGTAATAATAAGTGAATTATGTAGCAGAGGAAGGTAATTCAAAAAGTTTCCAATAACACTGAGCAAGGCATGGAGGAAGTCATGGGGGAATGGTTGATTATGATGGCGCTTAGAGATGAATGTCCTTGAGAGGTGACATTTGAGCAGAGTCTGAGTATAGCAGACTATACTTTGCAACTGGCTTGTAAAGTCTGGGTTGAGCAGAAGCTCTGCCACCCACTGCCCACCATGGACATGCCCGAGTTCCTTCCCTGGCTACTTCTTCTTACCTCACATGGTGCAGTTGCCCAATACTTTTGCCTGACCTGGTTTTTATAAGCCCCTAAGATTCTCCCTACATGAGTCTTCAAGGGGCCTCCTCATGTATAGCATTTTTCTTTCCCACTCAGGATCTGAAAAATTTCTGGAATAAAACCAGCGTGAGAATTGAGGTCAAGATAGCCCCTTCATTCCTGTCGGTGGCTAACCCAGAAGATGTAGCTCGGTGGCTCAGCTGAATGTCACCTTCTCAAGTCCCCCAAACAAGTGCACTTCTCTTCCCTCTGAGGGTCTCTTCCTGTTGCTCATTCATACCTTCCTTCAGCCTTTTAACTCATTCACTGACTTTAAATTTCAGTGATTAGATTTGGTTCATTTGGAAACACATTGGTTACTTTTGCATGGCGCTCTATATCTCCCCATAGTTTATGTACCTTCTTTTATGCTTTTTTTACTGTCATCACACCTTACTCCCTGGGATTCTTTAAATAACTTTAGTCTCTGGGCAAAGCCATTCCATAAAGGAGACTTTTCTTGCTTCAACTTTGAATCAGCACCATTCCTTGAGTGGCCCTCCACCCTCCTGTCCTGCCTTATTTTCTTCTTAGCATCTGATATCACAGGGTGTATTGACCAGACAGCATACAAATTATAGATTGCCTGCTTTTTCTCTAGAACAAATGCTCTGTGAAACCAGGGACTTATTTTTATTCACTGTGATGGCTCTAGGATTTAGTAACTGTGTAATGAGGAACCTGAATTAAAGCATCCACATTTTATAATCTCTGTATGATGGGTCTATCCTTCTGGGTCTTGTAGGTCTATGCTTGCTTTGCCCATGGAATGTCACTCATGGTGGCTCATTCCCTTGTGAATTTTGTAGTCTCAGATCCTGAGTTCCTCTTTGATATCCTCCACCTGAGGAAGGTGGGGTAGAGCATGGTTTTGGGGCTGGAGTGCAGCGTTCAAATTGAGCTCTGCCACTGATTAGCTGTGTGACACTGGGTGAAGTATTTATCCTGTCCCTGGCCCAATCAACTCATCTGTTAAACAACAAGAATGGTGGTGGCTGCTGTGGAGAGTCATTGTGTCCATGGAATGCTCCTCAAGTAATGCTTGGAATGGAGTGCATGCTCAGTGCCACCTTCTGCACCATCACTTCTTGGGGATGGAGTGCACGCTCAGTGCCACCTTCTGCCCTGTCACATCTCAGGGATGGAGTGCACACTCACTGCCATCTTCTGCACTGTCACTTCTCGGGGATGGAGTGCACACACAGTGCCACCTTCTGCCCTGTCACGTCTTGGGGATGGAGTGCACACTCACTGCCACCTTCTGCACTGTCACTTCTTGGGGATGGAGTGCACGCTCAGTGCCACCTTCTGCACTGTCACGTCTTGGGGATGGAGTGCACACTCACTGCCACCTTCTGCACCGCCACTTCTCGGGGATGGAGTGCACGCTCACTGCCACCTTCTGCACCATCACTTCTTGGGGATGGAGTGCACGCTTAGTGCCACCTTCTCCACCATCACGTTTCAGGGATGGAGTCCACGCTCACTGCCACCTTTTGCACCATCACTTCTTGGGGATGGAGTGCATGCTCAGTGCCACCTTCTGCACCATCACTTCTCAGTAGGACTATTGTGTGGCTCTGAGAAAAGATGTACTCTGAAGTGTGGTTGAGCCGCTGCTGTCTTCAGGTGTTTGTCTTTTGTGTTGCTTTCTGAGTGTGGACAGTGCTGGAGCATGAGTTATGTCAGGCTCTACCTGCATGTCATTGAGGGGACTTTGGTTAGGGACTCTCCAGAGAAGCTATTGCTCCCCCGCTCTGGGAGGGCTGACATGAGCTTCTCCTCACCTGTGTTAGAGAGCTGGTTTTTATTTAGCCTACCTTTCTTCTGAGACTCCTCTAGATGGGCTGTCACTTCTAAGTCCCTACCTCATTTGGAGTCCATGACCTCATCTCCTATCTCTGTGTTGGTTACAGAGACCAAGATGTGCTCTATCATGCATGTGCACACCTGTGTACACACAGACTCTCAGGTGTCTGTGTGTACACAGTGTGCACACAGTACCTCAAAGGTGACTACAGTGATATTCAGCAATGAGGTATATAGCAGTTTTTCTAGGATAGGTTCATGAGCTTAATTGTCACACCTTGTATACCAACATCCTGGACCAGAAATGATGAGTGGAAGTGATGAAAAGTGATTGAATTTGGGATCTATTTTTAAGGTGGAGCCGTCAGAATTTACTGAGAGATTAGGGGTGTATGTGTCTATGTGTGTTAGATAGATAAATGGGAAGATAGATGAACAGAAGGATGGATGGATGGATGGGCGGTTGGATGATGGACAGATGGATAGTTGAATAGTTAGATTTATAGATGAATGGATGGGTGGATAAACACACAGATGGGTGAATGATGGACAGGTGAATGGATGGATAGATAGAAGCATAGATGGATGGATGGGTGGATGATGGATAGATGGACAGCTAGATGCATAGATGGTTGGTAAGTTAGAGACGCGTGGATGGATAGATAGATGCATAAATGCATAGATGAAGAAATAGATGCACAGTGACTAGGTGGATACATAGGTGATAGATGATAGATGGCTTAATAATAGATAGATGGACAGATAGACAGATAAAGTAAGTAATACCTTTCAGAGAAAAAGAGGCGAGAGGCATGCAGGACTTGAGAGTGTGGGGTGCAGTTTGATGAGGTGGGGAAGGAAATGGGACATAGGGTTAGGGATGTGTTAGTCTGCTGTGGCCGCCATGACCAGACGCCACAGGCTGAGGGAGGGGCCTCACAATAGAAATGTAGTTCTCACACATTAGCTCATCAGACTGGAAGCCCAAGGTCAAGGTGCTGGCAGACTGTGTTCTTGGCGAGGGCTCTCTTCCCGGCTCCTCCTAGCTGCGTCCTCACATGGCCCTTTTTCCTGTAAGAGGGTTGCAGAACCAATGTGTCCGTTCACCTGTCACCCAAGCCAATTAGTGGAGAAGTGGATGAGAGATCAACAATTCCACTTTTATTTACAGAAAAGCCAGAATAGCTCCTCAAAAGTGCTGCCCTACTCTCCTGTTTCCCTTTGTTACTTTTATACTCTCACAGTAAGAGCTGCATCAGCAGTGTCATTAGTCATCATAGTACACATTATACAGATTTTTCCTCACAGGTTACAAGGTACATAATGTCCCCCTATCTTAAAGAGGTAAAATCTTCAAAGCATTCCTGCTGTAGACTAAACTTATAGTCAGTACTCGGGGTCTGGAGTTGGGGCCTCAGATATCAGTGTTGGAGCCACGAGAGGACGTTATATGTTTGCTCCACGGAGGCCGTGCAGGCTGGGTGCCCTACAGCTGATGTACATCAGAACACCCCATGATCCTCCCAGAACACAGGAGGCTTCTGGGTTGTCACAGGCCCTGGCCCCAGCCTCTCAGCCTCCTGGTAGGCTGCCTCACACCATGGTTCTTGGGGCATCCAGTCTCTTAACTTCATCTACAACAGAAGCCCTTAGACATGAATAAACAATTCCAGACGGTGGCCCAAAGGCTCATCTGGCCCCACTAGGGCCTGTCCAGCAGCTTCCTGTGTGTAATGGGTATTTCAGAGGACAGTGGCCGGCACCACGAGTTGAGAGAGAACATGGGGCTTCCTCTTCTTTTTGTAAGGACGCCGGTCCTATCACAGTAGGACCTTACCCTTCGGACCACATTTAACCTTAACTACCTCTTCAAAGTCTCTGTCTCCAAATATAGTCCCCTTGTGGTTTAAAGCTTCAACATATGAATTTAGGGAGATGTAATTTAGTCCACAGTAGGGGGAAGTCAGATTTGTTTTATTTTAGTAACATTCAGTTAGAGATGCCGATTAGACCACCAAGCCAGTGTCCATTGGGGAGCTGGATTTGTGAGTCCAGAGTTCAGGAGACAGAAATGGGCCAGTGATGTAAATTTGGCATTTGACAGTATGAAGTTCATGTTAAAAGCCATGGGAAAACCTAGGAAATGGACCAGTAACAAAGAGGTCTGAGCCCTGGGGCGTGTGAACACTTAGAGGCACACATTTCTATAGAGGGGATACTAGACATGGAATTGCCTAAATGTTGAATTAAAGGGCCCCGTCTTCTTTCAGCTCCAGGGAGACTCTCTTACTTTCTTGAGAGATCAGCCATGCCTTTACTGCTGAGATTGAGCATTTCACCAAGGTCTTCTCAGGGGCTGTGGCAGAAGCATTTCAAATTGTTTGGCTTTATTTTGCAGTTTATTGGCAGGTGTCAACCAAAATGCTCCCCAAAGTGACAATATTGATTTATAATTCCATTTGGAGCTACTATTCTTTAAAAGAAGTCAGTGTGGAAAGAAAGCAATGGAAATGTTTGGAGAATTTGCCCCCGTTGCCTGGGGCTCTGGACAGAAATGGGTAACTCTGAGTGGGTGCAGGGGCTGGGGTGCACTGCAGGACATGGACCGTGCCCATATTCTTTGACAAATTCCCTCTTCTTAGGGAACTCCAGAAATTTGTTCTTTGTTCTCTTTGTCTGAATGAGGGCTCTCAACCTCGGTACCATTGACTTGGTGAACAAGATGGTCTTTTGTCCTGGGGGCTGTCCTGGGCATTGCAGGGGGGTTAGCTGTACTCTGGGTTCTACCTGCCAGGTGCCAGCACCCAGCATCAAAAATGTCTCCAGACAGTGACCAATGGACCCTCCCAGTGTAGACCGGTCTGGTGTAGATCAAAGATGAGAATGTTGCAGGTCTGTGTATACACAATGACAGATCCGAGGACACAGGCTGTAGTTTGAATGTCTGTCCCCTCCCACACTAGTTACAATTTTCTCGTCCTTGTAACAGCAGTAAGAGGTGAGTGGAGCGAGTGGACGAAGGCTGTTATCTCAGCAGTGGGTTCCTTACGAAGGGATGAGCTCGGCCTCCCTTTTTCTCTCTCTTGCCCACTCCTTGCCCTTCTTCCAGAGGATGGTTCAGAAAGATAGCCCCTACCAGATGCTGTCACCTTGATCTTAGAATTTCCAGCCTCCAGAACAGTAGGGAAATTCATTTCTGTTGCTTATCTTAGTCTTAGGGGTTCTGTTACAGCAACATGAAACAGACCAAGACCAGAGATTTGGGTAAACCCCTTAGATACAGGCCACTGCAAAAGTTCTGAGACAGACTGTGTTACGGTCCATTATTTCACTTCTAAGAAACACAAGTCGACAGCGTCCTTTCAAATTTACCCATGTGCGAGGTTCAGCTTGCCTGGATTATTGGTGTTGCTGGGAAGGGCTTCATTAGTTTCAATCCACATGGATGTTACATTTCTTGATTTTTGCGTGTCTCCAAACTTTTGTAATAGCCCACGTATGTACACTGAGAGGGGTAAACCAATGTCACCCTGCAACCACAGACCTCTGTCCCCTCCTGGGTCTCCGCTTATTACAAGGTGCACCACCAATTACACAAATCATTGTCTATCACAAAAAGCAAACACAGTAATCAGGGTTTAATAGAAATTAAAATAGTTTACTCTGATCCAATGATTACCTTGCCATCCAGGCAAAGATGACAGCTTCTGGCATGAGCCCAGCCGTGTTGAGTGGTTGACTACCGAATCGATGGCAGTTATATTTTAATATGAATTATTTGTACACAGCTTATGGATTTCATCCGACACAAACTGTCAAACTGGGAAGGCTTAAAAACAGAATTTTTTTGCATAATTAACCAGCCAAGGGGACTTGCTTAGAAATAAGATGTCGGAAACACTTACCCGGATAGCCAGGGGCAGAGCAGGCTGCCAGGCAATTAGCAATAAAGCCATCCGGTCCACAGCTCCCAGCCTGGGGACAATTAAATGGTCCTTTTCTTTGCCATGAGCCTTGAGCCCAGCTGCTGAGGACTTGAATCTTCATAAGACGATTGCACAGAGCCCCACGGCGTCTTCCCAGCACCTCTTGGAGGATGTCTGGGAACCGGTACTTGGTATTTTTAACAAATTCACCTCCCTTTGTCTCTGGGGTTCCTTGTTGGGCAGGGGGAGCATGACAGGTGCCAGGACAGACCAACAGGCCCCTCTGCCCAGCAGGCTGTCACCCTGGGGACCCAGCCCCAGGCCAGCCAGAGCCCTTGACTTTGATGTTTGCCATGTTCACCCCAGGATGTGTTCTCTTCCTAGGAAGCTGCTTTTCTCACTTTCTGGTGTAGTTTTCAGAGAGAACGTGAGTGAGATCAGAGAGTTGGCTCCCGTGGGCCATTACTGGGCATTTAGTATGTGAGCAGGTGCTACCGAATCCAACCGACTTCTAGGGAGGTGGCGGGCATCAGTGGGGTCTCTGGGTTGGTATTCTGGCTCTGCCCCTCTGAGCCTGTCCTCTTATCGGGGATGTGGTGGAATCACAGCCCCCCTCACAGCCAGGGTCCAGTAGGGTGCGACCTGGATGCCGGGGCCTGTGCCCAGTGGGTGAGCTAGGGGTGCAAGGGGTGGAGGTGCCCAGGGACCACAGGGGACAGGAAGAGGGTGCCATGCCAGCGCCAGAGGGGTGATGGGAGATGTGTTCCTGGCACCCTGGGGGAAGGACAGCAGCTGCTCAGAAGTCACAGCCAGGCAGGGAGGGGAGTGCATTGGAAAGCCTGACCTTTCTCTCTAGCCCTGTGACTTCCTGGGTGGTGTGGTCTCAGGGCCAGCATGCAGGACACAGGGAAGGCAGAGACAAGCTTAGAGGCTGCCGGGCACAGCCAGCCCCACCCCTAGCCATGGTGTCCATGGTGACCAAGTGGAACAAGGTGCCCAGCACAGAGGACTTCTCAACAAGGGCCAGCTGCAGGGCACCCTTGTTGCATGTAGAAATTAGGAGCAGCACCTGCTGCTTCCACTGCCCAAATGTGAAGAGGAAAACAGTGTCTCCTGAAATGCTGCTTTTGACTTGGGAGCTTGGGGAGGTGAGGGTCGAGGGGTGCAGAGTGGCAGGGTTTGGAGAAGCAGCGAGTGCTGTGAGCACATCCATCTTCCTTCAGAAGTCCTGTTGCTGGCTTTCTCCCCCATGTGACCGCCACCCCGTGGTGTAGCCATCTTCTCCAACTGAAAACTGACATTTTTCAAGTGTTGCTGGGGCATCCCTGGCCAGGGCTTGCTCTGGAGCTGTCCCCAGGTGGTTTGGCTCTGGCATATTTGCCCCTGCACCCTCACCCCCACCCCTCAAATGACCTGTTTGGGCCTTCTGTAGGGTGGGGACTTCAGGCCTGAGACACATGTGGCTATTGCATGGGCGAGTAGCGAAGTCAGCCTGTGGGAATGGAAGTTAGCTCACTGCATGCAGGGGAACTAATGTGATTCATGAGGTCGGTCTGGTACCGCACACATGGCAGGGATGCAGGGAATAGACTTACAGATCTTGCTGCCGTCCTCTGTCATCTGGAGAGCAAGGGAGCTGATGTGGCCAGTGCCCAGCAGACAGAGACTTACTGGGTGGTCAGTGGGAGGAGGGGATGCCAGGGCAGGGATGCTGGGGCTGAGGGTCCTGGAGAGGCAGGGCAGTTCCCAGAGGTACGATGGACCAAAGGGGACCTTGGAGCTTTCTCCAAGTCTGAGAGAATGTTCTAGTAACTCACCCCAGATGGCCACACGTCCAGCCCTGCAGTCCCACTTCTGCACTGCACCCTCCCATGGAGGCATCCTCCCTGTCCAGCTCGTCCTCAAGATTGCAGCTTCCTTTGCTTGGGTCTGTGTTTATTTTATGTGCTGCTCTTTTCTCAAGAACGAGATTTAAAAACTGAATTAATGTAGCAAAATTTCATCACGGAGGCTTTGAAGCAATAATTTTCCAAATGCCGCACTGAGAAGGGCAGGAGAAAGCAGCATGGCCTGGCTCTTGGCTTTATTATCTGGTTGATCTCTTGCTAAGTGAATCTCTGCTTCATTTTTCTACCCGGGATATCCAGCCGACAACTGCTTTTTACCTCTGTCTTTGAAGATTAATTTACAAAGTGCCATCTGACATAGCTAAGATTTGGCTTTCCCTTTTTAATTCTCTTCCCTCTGATTTCTTCAAAAAAGGGAGAAAGAGATGAAAAGAGAAATAGCACCAGCAAACACAATGAATAAATAAATAAGAGCCTCAGGTCTCGGCTGCTCCCTCCACAAACAAAGGGTTTTGTTGGCTGAGACTTGAGCCTGCTGCTTCCTCAGCCCTGGGATTTGGGGTGACTTGCTCAGTCGTGGCTGGACCTGGGCTTGATTAGACATTTTCTTCAATTAAAAGTGCTCATTTCAGGATGAGCAGGGCCGCGGCTCCATCCATCACAGGTCTGTATTGATTGCGTGGAAATTGGCTGTGGCTTCGCCCGTTTGGCGGCTGATTCATTATTTTCAATCAAGCAGCTCGTGCATCGGGCTGTTGAGGTAGTCAGAGTCCCCGGGCTGATGCACGATCCAGTTATTTCTGTTATTGAGACACAACCCAAATTAACTGAACCACAAATGTTTTCTTTTAGTGGGAAGGTGGGGAGCGAATGTGTGCAAATTCGTCATGAGTTTTATTTTCCGTGGAATCTTAACGTCGTACGCGAGGAACCCGCCCCATCCTCTAAGACAAGGTCTTTTAGGGGACTCAAGTTGGGCTTCCTCCTGTGGCAGGAGGAGATCATTTCAAGAAGCTGCTAAGTGAACTGTAACAGAAAAATAATGTTACCCGTGAGCGGAGTGGTCCTTGGCAAGCATCTCTGAGTTAACCCCCCTTTGCCCACAGAGATCCAGGGTCTACAGCTTCTTAGCAGAGAGGTAGAGAGTCTGATCAGCAAAGGTTTTTAACAAGTAATTTTTGCTTATTTATTTGTTGTAACTAAGATCAGCCCGTGTTTCTTGAGCAGACCACATGATGGTAGGTGCTCTTTGCAAAGTTAGAGCTCTGTACGGCCTCCTGGCAACCTGTGTGTGTGAATGTGTGTGAGATGTCTCTGCCCTTTGTTACTTCTGATGTCTTCCAAGCGACTGGCGTGCTCAACTGTTACAACTGTGCCTCGGTGGAGGGTCTGGGGGTTGGAGGTCTAAGGAAGACACTTGAGTAGGTCCTCAGAGCCTGAGGCAAGTCAAGGGTCCTGAAGCAAGGAGGAAGGAAAAGCAGCTGGAAGGTGAGAAGTCAGAGTGTTGTTTTTGGGCCAGACTCTCAGAGAAATGGGGCTCTCAGAAAGCTGCAGAGCGTCACAGCTCCCCTGGGGCTAGGACGTCACGGGTACTTGGTAAGTGGTTGATGGATGACCGAATGGTTACATGAGTGGGTGAGGTGGGAGACTCGACCACACTCACCTGTTTATCCTCCTGCACGTCTGGGCTCAGGGTTGGGCACAGAGAAAATGCCCAGTGAATGCTGAATTAATTATAGGGCTGCTTTAGGCCCTGAAGGAATTCATAATTGCACAGCTTTTGCCATCCTGGAGGCTATGCACACACCCCAGGCTGCGGCTTTGGTTTCTCCGAGGGAAGCTGGTCTCAGGCCTTTCCATCTGCTCTGGAGCGACACGTCAGTAGAGGATCTTGCCCTCAGCCACATCTGAACCTCTCCCTCGTCAGCCTGGTGGTGGAGACTTGTCCATACTCCGATCAAGTCTCTCAGACCCTGCTGGGTGACGACAACCAAATGATATAATGATTCGTAATAATTCATGGTGATAGTGGAAATACAGATATTACTCTTTCAAAGTCTGGTTATATAGAAGGTTTTTAAATCTTCAAGGAGAGATTCGTGGAGGTATTTTCACTAGTGCAGCCATAGGTGAGAAAAGATTTCAGGGCACGAAATCATAGCCGTGAAGTCAGATCACACCAGGTCACCCTGAGGGGCCCAGAGTACTTTCTTCCACCTGACTCAACCCACCCTGCGGTGACGGTGACAAAGCCAGGCCTGCGCTGGTCTTCTGTGTGTTTGCCTCTGAAGCTGCACATCATCGTGGAACTCAAGGAGAGACTCTGCCTGGACTAATTTTCCTCTAGGCAACTTCCTTGGAACAAAGTTTTTGTGGCAGATAATGGGCAAAGCAGCTGTAACATCCTAAAGGAACAAAAAATAATTTCTGAAGTGACGTTGAAAGTCTCTTAGAATAAGAAAGTCACATTGGTTCCTTCAATTACTATGAGCAACATGCATCTGTAACACACATCTTAATAGGCTTTGAAGGCATTTTAATGTGAAAACAATTTAAAAGTTGGCAAATGTGTCTTTTGTTGATATGCAACATATTTTTTTGGGGGGGGGGTTGAGGGCTCATTAGCTCCAGGTTGCTTTATTAGGTGGTCTGTTCTGAATATTTTAGCAGCTGGAGTTTGGACTTAGGTGTCTGTGGTATTGACCAAGAAACTCAAGCATCTGTGTTAGGGATGGGCTGATATTAAACCCTGATGCATGTGTGTCCAGCGGCCAACATAAAGTAGCTCAAAATGCTCATTATTCCTTTTCAAAATAAACTGTGCGTGAGAAGGAGGCAGAGCAGACTGAGGATGGACTGCCACGAAAACTCAGGCCTGGTCAGGTAAGAAAACCAATAGTTACCCAATGTGGGAGAAAGACCAACTTTTACGGTTTTAGCTTTGGAAACTCCTTTAGCCAGAATTTTATCCCTTAGTGTAGGAGTAAGCTAACACTGGCAGAGAGAGAGGAAAAGCAACACCCCAAGCAGTGCTTGTTCTCACCTGGGCCAGGTGGACGTGTCTCATGACAATTGTTTGTTCCTAGTTTTACTCACCTGATTAAGGGGCAGTGAGTTTTAATAACTCAGTTATTTTCAGCCCTTACCATGTGGCAGGCACGATGTTCAGCACCCTAGGTGGGTTACTAACGATGCCCATGTATTATCTCGTGGTTGCTGTGCTCAGGACTCTAGGCAGGGCTCAGCTGTGGCCTCTGTTCAGGATCTCCCAAGGCCGTATGAAGGTGTCAGTTAGCTGGGCTGTGTTCTTATCAGAGATCCAACTGGGGCAGGATCTAGGTTTTTTCAGGTGATTGCCTGAATTTATTTCCTTGCAGTTGTAGAATGCATGATGACTTTCTTCCTCATGGCCATCAGGAAAGACAGCTACTATTCCTTGGAGCCTCTGACTTTGGCAAGGGCCCCTCTCCTCTCTCAAAGGGCTTATCTCATTTGGCCAGGCCTACCCAAGATGACCTCTTTTTTGACCAACTCAAAGTCAACTGATTAGGGACTTTCATTATGTCCATCAAGTCCCCCACTTTTGCCACACTCTATGGTTAGGAGCAGCTCTGTGGTTCCACCCACAGTTAAGGGGAGGGGATTGCACCAAGGTGTAGGTATTGGGAAGCAGGAACCAAGAGGTTACCCTAGGACAGGCCTGCCATAATCACTATTCCTACCAAGTCTTGTGAACTGTTCACAGGTTTGTATGTTGCTGTTCTCCATTCTTCCTTCTACTGGTGTGCAAACTAAGCCTCACAAAGACTAAATGACTTGTCTAAGGTCACCCAGGTAGAAACCTATTGAGCCAGGATTCAATCCTAGAACATCTGATTCCAGAGCCCCTGCATAGCAATATCCTGTGGTTCCTGGTGAGCAAATAAGGAGGCAGAAAGCTCCTGTGAGCAAGGACGCGTTGGCTCTGTCACGTAAAACAGGCGTCATAAAAATAATAGGGTGAGTCTGCTCATTGGCATGGACAAGTACTGAGTGTTAGTCCAACTCTAACTCATCTCATGTCTTTAGTTGTTGGCTACAGAAGTAGAGCTCAACAGAACCTCTTTGGTCGATAGACACACACAGTAGCTGGAGTGTGGGCACGTCACAGGAGTCAAGGGTGACAAAGGCTTGCACACAGGTCTCAAAGCAGCCCAGCTCAAACTGAATGTTGCTGCTCATGACCATCTGGAAAGGAAAGCGTGCTCAATGAACACCCTGGGCCCAGAACACATATCATCTCACACTGTCCTCTGGGCATTCCATGGAGCATGACTGTAAGTCACATGTTAACAATGGACAAGTGGCACTTCACTGGGCTCAAGAGGTTTCTGCAAGGTCATGCAGTTGGCATGTGTGGCCAGGGTAAGATTTGGATCCAAGCGCAGGCTTGTCACTCAGCTTTTGTGTGTAGTTATCATGACTAAGTGCCTTCTGTGGCATACCTGTACCTTGTGTTTGCTCAGATGGCTCCTGAGTCTCCTGTGTCCTGCACAGAGCTTGGGTCCTGGCACCCCTGGTTGCCCCAGTCATTGGACCCTGGGATCTTAGCTTATCATGGAGGTGCTATGGAGTAGGCACAGAGGTATTGTGAGTTGAGTTGAGAGTACTTAGAAACCTGTGTGTTGCACAAACAGAACTATAACCTAAGGGTTCACAGTCATCCTGGATGGGAGGTCCAAGGATTTGAGGGTCCACCACCCTAAGCTTGGCCATGGTGGGGAGGTGGCATTTGGAAGAAGAACTGAGTTATAGCTGTACATTGATGCCAACTGGAGAGCAGGCCACTGACCTCCTTGGGTTTACTCCTGGGTTTGTGTTGGGTGTGGGATGGGAGTGGACATTGCAGGTGGTGAAGGGCTCCCCTCTTCTTGGCCTCAGCTGTCTCTATGGAGTCTGGCTTTGTGCCTGTGTGTCATCGCTGGCTCACATGCTGGGCTCTAGTTCTGGGTTGTCTCTTGGTCTGAGCTGGGCCAAGTTGCTGTCTACCCCTTTGGTCTCATAGCCTGGTCATATGACAACTTCTGTCTGTTTGGGTCCCGTATTTGCTTCTTGGACCCCCCAGGGTGGATGCTGACATGGGTCCCAAGCCCTGGAGAACACAGCCCTACCATTCTCAGCTTCCAAACCACTCTCCCAGGTGACAACCTAATATTTCCTTTCTTTTCACTTATAGGAAATTGGGGCCATAAATAACTTATGAAAACAGGCTGATACTTCCCCATTCCCAGGTCCTTCCCTGAGTCCTGTGACAACGAGGCCTTAGGAGGGAGGGCGCTGAAAGTGCAGAATTAGCTGCAGAAGAAAAATGGAGAGCTTGCCAAGGTAGCACATTCCACATGAAGGGTTATTCAACAAAGAAAGACTTCTAGAATCCGTGGAATCACGCTCAAGGTCCATCAGAAAGCTCTGTGAATGACAAACACAGCCAAATGGTTTTAATGACTAATCTAGTGCTTTTAGCACCTTGTTCCATGGAGCTGCTGCCTTCATGAGCTATTGATAATTGTACTTTCAGAAGCTAAATTCACCAGCCATGCGTATTTTATGGGGAGCATACTTTCCTCATTCTTGCTTTTATATTCTTTCTCTCCCTTTCCTCCCCCTGTCTAAATTTTGTGTGCTTAAGAGAAAAAGATGCAAACAACAGAATTAACAGCATATTGGGAGGTAACTCGTGTACCCAGCCTTACAAATGGCCCCAAAGCAACTTTGCTGTCTTGATTCCTGCATGGAAATGCTTCTCTGATGCCCACTCCCCGCAGAGATTCTATTAACTTTAATAAGCAGCTTCTCAAGTAGACTGAAAATCCTTCGTGCTTGAGATTTCTGTCTTGCCCTTCTTCGGAGCTGCAGCAGCTCCAAGTGTAATATCTCATGCACAAAGGGTTACATCAATATTCGTTAGTTGACTTAAAACTGACATAGGAGTTCAGAAAAAGGAACAATCTGTGTTGGGTACAATGGTCTAATGTTACAATTCCTTATTATGGTACAGCAACCCAGGAAATATCCAAGCACATTGTGGAGGACATTTCTATTTTTTGAATGTTATATGGGGGTCATTACAAAAGTTTTGAGATACACAAAAATTAAGAACTATAAAATCTGTGTGCAGCTCTCCTGGACACACCCAGGACTGATGATTGCCATGCAACTCATTTCTAGACAATGAGATCCAAACAAACATTGCTGGAGACAGCAGCCCTTCTCAAAAAAAAATTCAAAAGCTTGCTTGGAGAAAGCTCTTGGCTCTTTACCCCTTCTCTCGTCCTTATTTTTCCTGCTTCAAAACTGGAGCTGATGGCTGGAGGCACAGCAGCCGTCTTGAGGCAATGAATATCAAAGCCATAGTGAGTTGGTGGAGCAAAGGGAGATGAATTGGTCTCAGATAGTCATGGTTGACCACACCAGCTCAGAACTGCCTACCCCTGTTGTGTGAGTTAAATAAGTACCCTACCAGTTTCAGCCACTGTAGGAAGGTGTCCTGTTATTTGAAGCTCAATGCAGTTTTCACATTTTGCCACAGTTATACTTCCTAGACTCCCCATTGGTTGGATATCATTAGCTATGTTTTGCAGATAAGAAAGTCACAACTCAGAGAAGTGACATAACAAGCCTAAGATCACAGCACTGGAAGTGGCAACCCTGGGCATGAATGTCTTATTCCATAGCCCTGGACCTGAAGAAAGCAAACAGGTCTGCACGAGGGGCCCCTTCCTGCCTAGAGTCTCATCTAGTCATCAGGTCATTCATTCAACAAATATTCCTTGAGCTCAGTCTGTGGCAACATCCATGAGGGAGAGGCCCTTCCTGGGAGGGTCTCCCAACCTGAGGGGTTCTCCTCCCTTCTGATATCTCTCTTTTGGAGGGAGGCAGCCCTCACACTGTCCTGGTCCCCGCCCCAGGCCTTCTGTGTTCTGGAGCATTCCCTGGAATCCAGCAGTCTCAGGAAATAGGCAGTATATGTTTAATCCATCTGAACTTACTGAATCGTGGACACCAGTTGTTGACAAGACAAAGTTAACTTGGGTTTTCAATTAAAAGGATCATTCTGTACACTGATACTGGTGCCGGGAAGAGAGTGACATAAATCCTGTAGGTTGGGGGTGGCTGTTGCTCTCACGGAGCATTTATAAGGAGGTCTCTGTTTGCATTTCTGTAATGCCCACCGGTCTTGCCTGGAGTCTAAAGGTTAGAGACAGGAAACTCAAGTTCAAATGATGTGGCTGTTGCAGAATTAAGGGACTTAGACTAAAAATTAATGAAAGTCTTAGAATAAAAACTAATAAAAGTAAATATCCAGCAAGTGCATACTGGCCTTGGCTCTATGCTGAGTTTGTTAAGTGCATTACCTCATTTTGCCCTGCAGCAACCACATGGGGTCATTGTACTGTGATTGCCATTTTAGGAGTGAGAAATAATGGGGTGGGGCCAAAGAGGTCAAGGGATGTGCTCAAGGTCCCACAGGAGGGTGGTTCAGGGATGAATCACCTAGAGTCTCTTCTTTCATCGTGGCCTGGGAGAAGGAAAGGCTGAAACTGCTGCAGAAAAGGCAAATATTTCTTCTTAGACTTAATGAGCTTCCTTGTTCCAGGGATACAAAATCAATAATCTAGGCTCCTTCCGGGGGAGTGTAACCTGGCTGAGGAAGTGATGAATTCACTGAAAAAACAGATCAGATATTGTATAAGGAAAGATTTCCAAGCCCTCTGCTTGTGGCCCCATTGATTCCAGCACTGCTTGCAACAACTCCTTTCCCCAAAGTAAAGAACTCAGCAACTTCTCGAGACCAAGGACGCTTAAGATTTACCAAAAGCTTCCTGTGTGCCAGACTTTACTCAGATTAACTCACTTAATCCTGCCCCAAAAGCTAGGAAGACTCACTCTCTTTGTTTAACTTGTCTCCAAAAGCAGATCCTGAGATAACTATTCAAGCATGAATTGTTTATTTGGGGATGGTGATTTTTATGAACAGTACAGGGAAAGGAAGGTATGATAAAAAGTATGTTATCAAACCAGCTGCCATGATGGTGTCTGGAGTTTAATTCCACAGGAAACCTCCAGAGAAATAGGGCAAATACATGCCTCTGTTTACTTTTTAATTTAGTATGATGGGGACGATAAGGATGGTGGTGAGGATGATGATGGTGATGGTGAGGATAGTGATAAAGGTAATGGTAATAATTATGATGAGAATGATGGAGATGATGATGGAGATGATGATGATAATGGTTGTGATGGTGGTGATGGTGATGATGATAATGATTGTGATGGTGATAATGATGGTGATAGTGATGATGGTGATGATGATGGCAATGGTAATGATGGTGTTGGTGATGGTGATAATGATGATGATGATAATGATGGTGATGGTAATGGTGATGAAAATGATGGTGGTGGTGATGATTATGATGGTGATGATAATAATGATTGTGATGGTGATAGTGATGATGGTGATGGTGATGATGATGATGATGATGATAATGATGGTGATGGTAATGGTGATGAAAATGATGATGGTGATGATAATGATGATTGTGATGGTGATAATGATGGTGATGGTGATAATGGTGTTGGTGATGGTGATAATGATGATGAAAATGATGATGGTGATATGATTATGATGATGATGATTGTGATGGTGATAATGATGATGATAGTGATGATGGTGATGGTGATAGTGATGGTGATGATGGTGTTGGTGACGGTGATGATGATCATAATGATGATGATGGTGATAGTGATGATGGTGATAATGATGGCGATGGTAATGATGGTGTTGTTGATGGTGATAATGATGGTGATGATGATGATAATGATGGTGATGGTAATGGTGATGAAAATGATGATGGTGATGATGATTATGACGATGATGATGGTGATGATGGTGATGATAATGATGATTGTGATGGTGATAATAATGGTGATAGTGGTGATGGTGATGATGGTGTTGGTGATGATGATAATGATGATGGTGATGGTGATGATGATGGTGATGATGACTATGATGGTGATGGTGGTGATGATGATTATGATGGTGGTGATGATGACAATGGTGATGACAATGATGGTGATGATGATGATAATGATGATTATGGTGATGATGGTGGTGATGATGATGGTAATGATGATGGTGATGTGGAGGATAGTGATGAAGGTAATGGCAATGCAAATTATGATGACAATGAAGAAGATGATGATAGTGGTGATGATGATAAAGATGATGGTGGTAATGATAGTAATGGAGATGATGATAATGACAGTCATGCTGGTGATAATATGGTGGTAATGATGGCAGTGATTCCTTTTTTAAGTGTTGAAGTGTATTTTGTATTTCAATTGAGCTTCTGTCTCTATAGAATAAATTCTATTGAAACCTAAATATCAGAAGACTCAGCTAAAATTATTTTTAAATTACATATTATTTACATAATAAGTAGGTAAATTCATATCAGGCATGTTCTGGAATCAGCAGAAATCCAGGATTATCATTTAAGCCAGCAGTTCTCAACCTATGTGTTACGACCCACAGGAACCGTATTAAAGGGTTAGGCATTAGCAAGGTTGAGAACCACTGATTTAAGCCTTCTGATGCACATCTTGTAGGCTATTAATGCCAATGATGGCAGAAGCCAATACAACACAGCCCCAGCTAACCCTTTACTGAGTGTAGGATGAGTGTGGACCAGAGTATTCAGTGATGACCCCGTGAAAGCCCAGTGAGCCTTCTGTATTTAGAAAGCGTTATGTTTCAGAGTATGTTTTAGCTTACATTTTGCATTATTCTGTTTGTAAATTTTTATATTAAGATAACACATACATATAGTGAATTGTATAACTCTTGAATGTATGGTCTGATGAATTTTTACAGAGTGAATATTCCTCTGTAACTCCTACCAAGATCAAGGTGGGAGTATTTGCTTTTCCCCAGAAGCTTCACTCATGCCTGCTACCCTCATTTCCTCCCAAACTAGCCCTGATTTAGACGTCTACCATCATGGGATAGATTTGCCTATTTTTGGACGTCATTTAAATGAATCATGAGTATGACTCTTTTGCCCAACATTTTGTGTGTGAAATTCATTATGACTTTGCATATACCATACTTCATTCTCTCTCACTGCTGTACAAAATTCCACTGGATGACTGTACTGGGATTTGTTTATCCATTCTGCTGTTGAACGTTTGGGTATTTCCAGCTTTTTGTTATTATGATAAAGGTGCTATGAACATTCTGGTACATATCACTTGGCAAATATGTGTTCATTTTTGTTGGATGTTTACCTAGGACTGGAATCCCTGGGGCCCAATGTAAGAGCGTCAGTGTCAGTAGACTCTGACAAATGTATTGCCAGTGTGGTGTGCAAGTGTGCACTCACCAGCCACATACGGGCATCCTAGCTCTGCAGCCAGGTGTGGGGTCAGATCTCATTCTTCTCACTTCTGAGCTGTGTGATCCTGGAGCTTGGGGAGGGTCAATATCTTGCCCTTTGACAACTGTGAAATGGGAGTTGTCATCTGCGTACTTCATCTATGTGGAGGTATGTGTTTATATGTAGAAGAAAACATACTTAGCACAGTCCTGGCTTCTGACACAGTCTCGAAAAATGATAGCTGTTATTATTCTTATTAGTATTCATCTTCTAGACTATTTAGTGCAAGAGACTTTTCCATGCTACCCTCTTCTGAGAGAACGGAGACTTGGCATAGCTGGGTTATTTCATTTTGATGTTTTACAAGCGTGACGGAAGACATGACCCGAGGCAGGATGGCAGGGCAGTGAACCGTACCCGAGAGATGATCCTTTTAGGAACTGTACAAATTATCTTGCACAGTGTAGTTTTGTAGAACATAGATTTTTTTCCCCTCAAAAGCCTATCAAGAGTAGAATAATTATTCTCTACAATGGAAGACATCAGTCAGCTAAAATTATCATTCTAGCCAAGCATGTAACTAGGATTAACTAAATATGCAATTGTGCGAAATGTTTATGAGGGTGAGGATTTTTCTTCTCCTTTACCTGATTGTTGAGGCTACGAATAAATGATTGTCTCCCCAGCTTCCCTTCCTCCAAGCCCTCCCATCTCGCCCCCTTGCCAGACATGCTAGATTTTTCTGCATCTTGGTGTCTCCACCGCAATGTCTTTCCCTGTCTCCTCCGCCAGGTGAGTTTTTCAGCTCAGCCCAGAAGTGAGACCCATTGATGATGACTCCCCTGCTGGCCCTGAGAAATCCATTGTGCGCCCCCTGCATAATGGTGCCACCACACTGCCATCTCTGGGTGCCCTTGCCTCTCCTGGTATTCTAGGAGCTTCTCAAAGCCAGAGGTTTTATTTTTTTTGAAACAGAGTCTTACTTTGTCACCCTTGGTACAGTGCCATGACATCATTGCTCACAGCAATCTCAAAATCTTGGGCTCAAGTGATTCCCTTGCCTCAGCCTCCTGAGTAGCTGGGACTATGGCGCCTGCCACAATGCCTGGCTATTTTTAGAGATGGGGTCTTGCTTTGGCTCAGGCTGGTCTTGAACCTGTGAGCTCAGCTGATCCACCTGCCTCGTCCTCCCAGAGTGCTAGGATAAAGTCAGAGGTTTTTGAGGTTCACATTTGCTTCCCCTGTTGCCTACCCAAAAATACAATTGATGAATTAATTCATTCACAGAACAAAAAATAGGACCTCCCTGAGACCACTTCTAACACCTGTCCTATTCCACCCCAGAAATCTTAGCTTACTCCAAATACCCAAGGTCCTGTAGAGAGGCCCCCAGGGAGGGGCAGAGTGTGTGGCCTGAGCTGTAGATGTGGGTTGCCAGACTCTGGCTCTACTGCTTACAAGCTGAGTGGCCTTAGTCAGGCTGTTTACCCACTCTGAGCCCCAGTTCTCCATCTGCAACCTGGGGTTACCCTTGGAGACTCAGCCATACCCATGATAAAGGGCCCCCACTTCTGTGGACAGGGTGAGGGAGGTTGAAAGTCTGCTCCAAGGCACCCATGACGAGGGAACTTTGGGAACCAGAGTCCACCAGAAGACAGAGATTTCTTTATTAGGAGAACTGAGGACGCTGCCTCCAGACCTGGGGAGTGTTTGGGTGGGACAGTGCTGGGAACCTGTATGGGGCTGCGGTCAGGTCACAGGCTGAGACCTGTGTGGTCAAAGGATGAAAAAATAGAAATAAAGTACAGAGAAGCGGGGAAATGTTCTGTTTTGGTAACCTCCACGCTCGCCTTGTTATTCCTCCCTGGCAACAGCTATGCCTGCAGTTTGTTAACTTTCTAGACAGTGTCGGAAAGACCAAGTGGCTTTTCCTGGCCTTCCCCGGTGGCCTGAGGGTGCCCTGTGTGCTGGAGCGCCACCATTTTGTCATCCAGCCCGTGATTTCCAGGTGCTTACAGAACAATTCTCTAAATCAGACCTAGGGCTGATTCCTGCCCCAGGTCTGAGTTAGCCATAACAGTAAAAATTAGCTAATATTTCCCACCGGAGGAACCTGAGTAACAACTTCAGACATGAGGGAATGTTCCGAGGCAGGCGGGGTTCATGCCTGTTTCCACCCAGCCGTCCAGGCTGGGTGCTGGTACCCCTGTCCCGCTGCAGGTGCAGGGGGTCGGTGTGGCTCAGGGCACCATGTGGAGCTAGGACAAATGTTTCAGGGTTTCACAGAGATGAACAGAAACTCTTTCAGAGAATATGAAGAAACTCCCCGCACCTGATAAAAAGAAAACCAAGCACAACAACACAAATGTGCGGGGGGAGGCCTGCGGTCACTCTGATGGCACCACAGAGACAATGGCGGGGTTGGGGGGTGGCTTTACATGCACTGGCACGACAGCCCTGTGAGCCACGTGGGCTCATCCCCTCTGTGATTTTATGATCCCACGTGGTGGGGTCCCCTAAATGGTCTGGTCAGGAGGGGCACTCGGAACTCTGAGCAGGTCCGAGGGTGGGTGGGGGTGTCCTGGAGGAACCCCTGCTGACAGTGCCCTAGGCGGGCAGGGGCAGCCTGATCCTCCAACCTGCCGTGATACCTGCTGAATTCTCCCAGAGGAAGGGGCAGGGATGAGGCACCCTCTCCTTGACAGTTGCCCTTAGCTACACAATTCAGAACTTAGGGGAGACAGCCACTGGGCATGTGTGGTGGCTCAGAGCCCCCAGATTGGCCCTGCTGAGGCGGGGAGGTGCTCCTGAGGGTGAGCGTCCCCCTGTTCCCCTTCCCCAGGAAGCTCCTCAGAGGCGGAGCTGACACTTCCCTGCTGACACCATGACACATTCTTGAAGGGTCTGGACACCCAGCGGCTTCTGCCGGGAGTGTGTTCTGAGTTCTAAATGCCGTGGAGGAGGGGGAGAGGGAGAAGGAGGAGAGGTCATCATTAGTGCCTGACCTGGGAGGGGAAGGGGGCAGGAGCCCGCTGCACCCTCCAGGCTGGACTCCTGGTCCCTTTGCCAGGGGGAGTGGGCATGGAGGGAACTCCTGCTGTCCTTGTTAAAAGTACTTGCTCTTCACTCCCAGGCTGCTCCATGTGGAAATAATCACGTTATACTGAGCAAAAATCGCCCCAAATAAAGACAAAGCCTGTGCCCGGCAGAGAATTATATGGGGGACGTGCGCTAAAGGCAACTTTCTGAGTGGCTGTGGGGGCTTGGTGGGGGGGACGCAAATGAAACCTACATTTAGGTACCTAAGTCACTTCCAAAATACCAAATCGGACTCGCGTTGTTCCTAAAGATCCCTGACGTCCAGCGGGACCTGCTGGGCCCATGCAGACAGCCGATGGTGCCCACACCTCTCCCCTCCCTTCCCCGGGGAGTGTGGTTCACAACACGCGTGGCCCCTGGGCTTGGAGAAATATGAGACGTGTCCTCTAGGGAAACAAACTAGTAATCTGTGGGTAGGTAGATGTGTACTTTAAGTGCGAGGGAACGAGGACCCTCCACCACGGGAAGCTGAGTGTGGGCGATGTACATTTCTTCTCGGTTTGGGCTTTGGTTTCTGTGCTTTGGTGTCATATAGATGGATTGGCCATGTCAGGACAAAAGGCACAACGGGGGCCTCTGAGGTGTGCCTGGACCTGAGCCCACCACCCGCTAAGTTAATTTCCAGTCTTCTCCCATTAATCACCCGAGGCTCGTGCGCGTGGGTCTCGGGTACCTGCCAGCGTTCTGGCATCTCCCTGCAGGTGCTCCGTGAGCCCTAGTGACAGCAGGTGGAGTGAGGGGCTTTGCCACAGCAGGTGGTGGGGCAGGGGTTTGTGCTGTGGGTGGCCAGGAGCCTGGTGTCCCTTCCTGGGGTCCATGTGGAGCCCATCCTGTGACCGAGGGCCCACCGAGAGCTGTAGCCCAGCCTTAGGGGCATCAGGGGAACCCGTGCAGAGGGTGTCCCAGAGACGATGGACATGGGTCCAGCTCCCCTTCTCTCAGCAGTCCAGGGGATGCTGTCAGAGACGGCCCCTCCTCTCTGACCACATTGTTGCTTTGGGAAGAAATGTGCGTGCTCTGCTGCCTGAGAACTGGGCAGATATTGAAGCCCAAGACCTCACAGGTGTGCTTCTGTTTTTTGAAGCAGCCCCTCGTTTGCTCCCCATGTGGTCAGTCCCATGGCCCAGGGGAACTGCTTCACTGAGACGGTGGCCTTACTGGTGTCCTTTGCAATGGAAGCTGCATACTGACCTTAAAACCACATGGCCGGCGAGTAAGGATGAGTAATTGATGTGTCCACATTTATGGTGCATCTTAGAAGGGTACAGGTGAAACTTACGAACGGTAGAATATAAATGTCTGTACACAATAACTAAGAAAATGCCATGAATGCTGTGTCAACCAGTTCGATGAAAATATTTCAGATTGTATATAAAACCAACACATTGTACCCCATGATTCCATTTATGTACACAACCATGATATAATAAAAAAATAAGGAAAAAAAAAAGAAAAAGAAAAAAAGAATACTCCCCAGAAACCGAGGCCTCCCTCTCTATGGACATGGGTCCATGTCCTTCCTGATGGGACAGTGACGCCAGGAAAAGGAAGGGGCTGCAGTGGCTGCTCTGGGGTGTGGCCACCCATGAAGGCCACCACTAGTTATTATTTTTTATTGAATCATAGCTGTGTACATTAATGCAATCATGGGTACAAAGTGCTGGTTTCATATACAATCTGAAATATTTTCATCAAACTGGTTAACATAGCTTACCTTCATGGCATTTTCTTAGTTATTGTGTTAAGACCTTTATATTCTGCTTTTACTAAGTTTCACCTGTACCATTCTAAGATGCACCATAGGTGTGATCCCACCAATTACCCTCCCTCCACCCAGCCCAGTACAGGTTGGTAAACCAAGGTTCCTGGAGACTTGGCCATGGCCAAAGATCTCTGCGGCCTCTGTATCTCCCTGTCACCGCTCTGTGCTTCACCACGAGAGCTCCAAGAGGGAGCCGGGGCCAAGTTACACAGTGCCTGGCCCCAACCCGGACAGCCTCCTGGTCCTGCTGGGCCCTGCAGAGTGGAGGCTGTCATAGCGGAGAGCAGCGGCTCAGGCTGCAGGGCCAGGGAGCAGAGCAGAGGATGCAGAGATGGTCACCCAGAAAAGTGCCTAGGGGCATGTGAACAGTGGCCCGGGGGTTTCAATCCGAGTGAGTGGACGACAGGCCTGGAAGAGGAAAGTGTTCAGGGAGGGCCTCCTTTGTGTGGTCATGAGCCTGGCCGGAGGCAAGAGCTGGCCAAGATGAGTCCCTGCTTTGGGGAGCGGCCAGGCTGAGCGGGAGGGGACAACTGCAGAGAAGAGTCCCCTGAGCTGGCTCAGGGTCCAGATAACTCATGGCATTGTAGGAGAGCTGAGAGTCTACCCTCAAAGTCCCTCTGCAGAAGGGGCAGCCACAGCAGCTGCTGTCCAGCCACAGTCAGGACAGTGGGCACGGGGCCACCAGCTCTCTGCACCAGCACATTGCCCCAGTATCTCCTGCCTTTGGAGCTGACCTTGGACCGAATCTGAGCATCTGACTGAGGCACCAAACATCTCCCGAATCTCACCCTGAGCCCCAGCTGCAAGGAGGTGCTAAGACACTACACCATGGCTGTCGCAGCCTGCAGCTGCCTGGACACTGCTGCAGCTGACAGGCCAAGCTCATGCCTGGCACACACCACTCTCAGGTCTCAGAATGCTGATCTCACACAGCCCTCGGGGTGCTCAGGAATGCGGGAAGCTGCTCAGAAGGGCAGCAGAGGAGCAGAGGTCCAGATGGTCCCTGAGGGTGGGTGCAGGAGGTCTCACACCTGTCTGCTGTACCCAGGCCTGCCAGCTTCACTTGGGTGCCAACTAGCAGCAGAGGTAATGTCCTCACTGCAGGAGGAGTACAGAAGGGCTGCAGAGCCTTGGGGTTGGGATCCTGCCCAGCAGGGACATGTGGCTCTGCTCTGCAATCAGGATGTGTCTTTGGGCGCACAGGTAACAGTGACTCATCACCTGAGAACAGGTGTCAGGGAGGGCAGCTGCAGAGACTGGTGTTTTTCCTGCAGGGATGCTATAATTTGGATCTCTCAAAACAGAGGGAGGGAGAGTCAACTGAGCCAGAGCCCTCCCTGCTGTCACCAAAGCTGTCATCTCCTGGTCCCAGGCTGACATTTCTTTTCACCTCCAGCATGACTAAGCACGTCCAGCCTGAAATTTCTCCCCAGACAGCAGAGTGTGTGGCTGCTTCAACGTCTCAATCACCTGTGAGGAGAAATGTGTCTCTCCTGCTTCAAACTGAGGCAGCATTTTTGGGGTATGAATAATGAATCAGAGTGGCCTTTCCTCTGTGCCTCTCCCCCTTTCAAAGGAGGCCTTCGGTTGGCCACCAGCATTGTTGGGTGGGTGTGCTTGGAGGAGGCGCAGACTGGGCTTCCCTGCAGGAACAAGCCTTGTGGTGACTTTCCTGACCTTGAACAATAGGCCTGCCTCCCTGTGGACAGGGCGGGGTGCTGGGAGAGACAGCAGTGGGACAGCATGATGGACATGTGTCCCTTTCTGAGTCAGTGTGTGCTGAGGGGGTGGATGCCAGAGAACACGGGAGTCCATTAAAGGCCACAAAAAAATTGTGTTGGCAGAAAGGTCCCTAAAGACAGGGCCTATCGCGGCTGTCACACAGCAGGTGCTCTGGGATCAGGGGATAGAAAGGACGGTTCCCTCAGAAGCCCGTGTCCTTGAGCAGGGAGGGGATGAGGCCCGTTGCTGAGGCTGAGGCTGAGGCTCTCTGGGGTGGTTCAGTGGAGATGGACGGTTTGAGGGGTGTTGGGCTTTCCCTCTTCTCTTTTTGGAAAAGGAACTAGGGAAGTGAGGGTCCCTCTGGGTGTCTAGGACAAGGAACTGGGGATGGGGGACTGAGTGGGCATCAGTTAGTCACTGGCCACACACTTCCCTCCCAACAGGACCCCTGGCTCAAGCCCTCTGCTCTGAGATGGTCCAAGCTCAGCCCCAAGACTACGATAGGCAATCAGAGCTCGATTCTGGCTTCACAGGGCTTCAGAGCCAGCGGCAGTGGGCAAAGGTCTTGGGCACAGTCAGAGACTGCAGTACTGGAAGCTCCAGGTCTGTGCCACCTGACATCAGGGCCGGGACACATGTGGCAATATACACTGAAATCCGCATGAATGCTGTGCAGTCAGAAGTTAAGTTCCGCAGCGCCATCTCACGTGCGCAGTAGCCGTGTCAGTGAGAGTTCTTTAACCAGGGCTGCTGCCCTGGTCCTTCGTCCTCAGACCCCAGCCAAGACTTGGACAGGGCTATATCGCAGCCAGCCTGGACGAGGACAGGAAGAGAATCCCCTGGGTGTCTGCAGATTGAGCCACTTCCTTTCAGTAGACTTGGGGCAGGACAAGGAGCCAGGGTCTCCCTTTCCACTGTGACCATCCAGAGGAAGGAGGCTCAGGATGGCTGCTGACTGGGGCCCAGGTGGGGCACAGAGCTGGCCCACTGGGGTGGCGTGGCACCTTCGCACAAGAGCAACATTCCTTGGCTATGTCCCTGCCTCCCCTAGGCTCAATTTGCTTTTTTTGCCTGGCCAGGTCAGCTGCTGCTTCCCTTCTGAGACACCCCCATGACTCCAGCCTCCTGCAGCCCCTCCCTGGACTCTCCAGCTCATCTTCACGACATGGCAGGAAGCTGTTGGCTCTAGCAAGAGGGACAGGCTAGTGGTCTTTGAGATACAAGCCGGTGGGATTTTCCAGCCACAGAAAGCAGGTCAGCAATGTTAGAGCTCTCATCAGAGGAGCAGTGGAGCTGCACACTCAGGTCCCAGGTGCTCATATGACAGCACACAAAGCCCTGGAGAGACCAGCCCATAATCTCTGAGCACCTGGGGTTCTGCCTGGCGACAGGAAATAGCTTTTTCTGTGCTGAGAGTCCCTGGCCTTTTGTTGCTACCTAAGGAGCTGCGCTCTGGAGCCTTTTCCCTTTTGCATCCAATGACCTTGGCTGAACCCCGGTGGCACCTTTGGGAGGTGTCAGGAACTGGGCCTTGCTCAGGCTGACCCACTCCTTAGGTGGCATCAGGTAAAGGGCAGCATGTCTTGGCCCCAGGCTCACAGCCTGACCTGCCCCTTCCTGCTCTGGGCCTGTTGCCTTGACTTTTAAGCGGGACGGTAACTGTGACCTTCCTGGCTACTGTAGGACTTAGACAAATGAACTAAAGCAGCCCAGCACCTGCGGGGGACATGGCAGAACGGGGGCTCCATACCTGTGTGCCCCACTGTGTCTCAACTCTGCCACTGTGCGTCATCAGGGTGGAAGGCTTAGCAGGTGCTGGGCGGGATGAGAGGAGAATTTCTCTAGACCAAGATTAGGATGTAAAAGTATAAAGTTTGTTTTATCTTTCAGAAGGAGAAAGGGTGTTAGAGAGGGGAAGAAAGTGGAGAAAGAGAGAGAGAAAAAAAGAGAGATGGTGTGACTTCAGAAAGAAAGAAAGTTCGCAGCTGAGGTCCAGCCGGACTTAAGGGGGATAAAGAGGAAAAAAGCAATTGCAGACAAATTCGTAAGGTATGGTGAGCGTGAATGCTGTGTCTGGCTCTCCCCTAGCCAGGGGAAGACAGGCTATTTTTAAACAGGTTTTTCTGGCCAGGTGGAAGAGAGCCTTTTTTTTCTTACAGGTGTTTCTGATCCCATTTACAGGTGTTTATGTCCCATTGTCAGGAGATTTGCAGGAACCACTTGAGGCTATGGGAACAAATACTGAAAGACAGAACTGGTGAAATGTAAAGAGAAGAATTTACTTTCCTTTCTGTCTGCTCTTTTGTGGTTTGTGAGAAGTCCAGTGGGGGAGGTGGGCTGCTAGGCAGAGAAAGAGGTTGATTTTAGTTCTTACCAAAACCCTGGGAGTTAATAATTTTTCTATCATTTCACTGTAAAGACTGACCATCCTTACACAGGCGGCCTCAGGGGAGTCACCAAATCTCTCTGGGCTCAGAGGGCTTATGGCAACACTTTGCAGGCAGCCCCCAGGGGCTCAGCACCCTGTTGGGAGAGAGTTAAATGCTCAGGAGGGGGCAGGCAGCTCCTCTTTACATAACATCCTTCAGTTTGTTTTAGAGTTATTTTTAACAGTGCTTTATGGAGGCATAATCTCCATACGGTGAAATGCACAATTTCAAGTGAACAGTTAGTGGGATTTTGACAAGGAAACTTTGCCCAGATCAACTGAGAGAATGTTTCCATCACACCAGAAGGAGCCCTGTGCCCTGGGGATGGTCTTCCAGCCTCCCTCCCTGCCACTGCATGGCTCTGCCCCGTCACTCCAGCTTTGTCCTGCCTGCAGTATGAAAGCCGTGAGGTTGGCCCCGGCTGCCTTCATGTCGTGACTTTGAGACTCATCCAGGTCGCGTGTGCATCAGCAATTTGTTCCTTCCTTTCTCCCTGAGTCTCGCTGACCAGATATACTACACTGTGGTTTGTCTACCTCTTGTCAGTGGGCACTTGGGTTGTTTCTAGCACTTTGCTGCTATAAATCAAACCGCTATGCATGCATTTTGTTGTCTGAGTATTTGCTGGGTGTATGTATTCATCTTGGGCACAGACCCAGGGGCACTCAGGGGCATCCCTGGGTCTCAGGGCAAGTGTGTGCTAAGCCATATAAGAAACTGTCAAAGAGTTTTCTGGAGTGGTGCGGCCAACCCTCCCACCCAGCAGTAATGTGTAAGTGTTCCTCCAGTTCACCCACACCTTTCCCAACTCTGGAGTTATCAGAATTCATCCTGTTCCCCATTCTTGTGGGTTCTTTATCATGGTTTTAATTCATGTTGCTCCAAGAACCACGGATGTCAGACAACTGTTTTTGTGTGTCTGGATGTTTTGTGCTATGTTTGGTAAGTCGCTCATGTCCTGGGAGGGAAGCCGTACCTATGATTGATTTGTGGGGTCCTTCACACACCCAGGGTGCCAGTTCTTTGTCTGATGTATATATTACAAATATTTTCTTTCACTCCATGGCTCATGTTTTTATTTTCTTAGTGGTGTCCTTTGAAGAATAAATGGCCTACATTTTGAAGAAATCAGCTTTATATATATTTTTAATATAGTGCATTTTGTGTCCTGAGGAATCTTTGTATCCCCCTAATACCATAAACATCCTTCCCTATGTTTTATACTAGAAATTTGCATTTTCAACTTTCACATTGGTGTTTATGATCCATCTCAAATTAATTTTTGTACAGGGTGCAAAGTGAGAGTGAAGGATTACTTTTATCCCTGTAGATACCCAGTCGGGTAGGTGCTATTTACTGAAAAGACTTTTCCTTTGCCTGTTGAATTGTTTTGGTGCCTTTTGAGCATTGGTTAAGACGTATACATATATACACACATGTGTGCATGCATATACATTTCTCACCACACACACAATTTTGGAATCACTACTTAGTTCTGTTGATCGGTTTGTCTCGTTCTTTGCTGAAACCACACTGTATGAACTACCGCAACTTTACAGCCAATCTTGAAATAAATTAAATGAATCCTCCAATTTTATTTCCTTTCCCAATAATATCTTGACTATTTATTCTTGGTCTTTATAAGCTTTCATATAACATTTTAAATCAACTTGTCAATGTCTACTAAAAAGCTACAGGAAGTCTGATTGAAATCAGGAGGACTCTGTTGATCTATCTGGGGAGACTTAATGGCTTAATAACATGAGCACTTCCCATTGGGGCTTCTCTGCATATATTTAGGGCATCTTTAATTTCTCTCAGGTGTTTTGTGGTTGTAAAAGTTCAAGTCCTAAGCACCTTTTATTAATATTCTCATAAATGGCATTTTTATTTCATTTCCAATAATTTGTGTAGGCTTCTGGAAATATTTACTGTATGTGTGTGCATTAGCCTTTCATTCTGCAACTTGGATAAATTCATGGACTAATCTTTTATGTATGACTTCGGACTCTACATGCAATCATGTAGGTATCTATGAAAGTTTTCAGACTGTGTTACGGTTTGTATTTCACTCCTAAGCAACACAGCCGACGGCGTCCTTTCCGACTCACCCGTGAGAGTTGCAGCCTGCCCAGCTTATTGGTGTTGCTGGGACGGCTTCATTTGTTTCCATCCACTCAGATTTTACATTTCTTGATTTTCATTTATCTCAAAAACTTTTGGAATGACCCATGTATTGTCTGGGGATAAGACAGTGTCACCTGTTTTGTCACCAGTCCTCCAGGTCACTGCTTTGCTCCTCTCCCCTGAGGTGTGAGTAGACAGCTCTTCCCTGCCCAGCTAATGTTGGGCTGAGTCACAGGACTGGGTTTTCCCGAGGAACGCGGTAGAACCTGGGGCAAGCTGAGACCATGAATGTGCTTCTGCAGCTTGGCCTCAGGCTATCCAGGGATCCTCAGCAGAAGAGCTTCCCCTGAAGCCCAGGCCTGGGAATAATCCCATGAGGTTCAACTTGGCCCAGAGTGCAGCCTGGACTCAGCCCACCTGAATGAAGCAGAAAGTGGAGCCACCCACCTGGGTCCAGCCTAAGTCAGCCGAACCAGTCAACCTGCAGAGAAGTGACCCTCAGAGTACGTGCTGATGGTTGTAAGGCCCTGAATCCTGGGACAGTTATTTACCCAGCATTTCGGCAGCTGTGGCTGACGGACGTGGTCACAGAGTCACCCCAGGATTAAGTCTTCTATTGGGGGTTCACGTGGATATGTCCTGGGGCCTTAGAGAGGAGCCGTGTGATTCTGGAGCTCAGGGCGGGGCAGGCTGGATGTGCAGACATGGGAGACGCCAGCACGGGGTCTGTGGACCTGGGCCAGACCCTTAGGCAAAGTGTGCCTGAGAGCAGAGAGCCCTGCAGTGTGGGGAGGGTAAGGATTCAGCAGGGGAAGCAGGTGAGTTCCGTGACACGAAGCAGGAGTACGAGGCTTTGCAGTCTCGGAAAAATTATTTCATAAGAGAAAAAGGGATCAACTGGGTGGAAATAGAAGAAAGCCGCCCACTGAGAACAAACAGACTCTTAATTCAGAGCTTGTCACAGCAAAGGAGTCAGCCACTGTCACCTGCCTTTGGCAGAGACTCAGAGGCAGGCGGGGGGACGGGAGAGTTTGTAGTGGGGAACAGAGACGGCTTCAGGTGCCCCCTGACTGTGCCCTAACTGCAGCTGGTGTCTGGGGAGAGGAAGGGGGCAGTTGCCTGCTGTGACGGGTTTGGGGGGCAGGACTAGCTATCTCTGTTTGGCCCTGAGGTGGCAAAAAGCAGGGAAGGGCAGTTGTTAGCCAACTCCTGCTGGCTCGGGGCTGATTGCTGCAGAGGTGAAGGGGCAGAGTTCTGTGGCCATCTATGTTCTGGAAATTTGTCTCTTGAGTCCCTCACCTGTGTCAAAAGCTGTCTAGAGGCTGAGCAGAGTGAGGAAGGAGGATTGGCAGTGTGTGGCCACTGGCGAACAACTGAGGGCCTTTCCAGCACGAGGCGTGGGCAGGAGCCCAGCTGGAGAGGGAGGAGAGTGCTCTGGATGTGAAGATGGGACCACAGAGACCAGAGGGCGGCAGCAAGCTTAGTGAGGGCTGTAGCCAGAGGGGAACATGGGGTCGTGGCCACAGGCGCTGTGCTTGTGTGAGCACTATGTCAGGACGGGCTGATGCAGCCAGGTGGGGATGACCCCCGAGAGGAAGATGCTGAGGAGCACTAGAAGAAATAGAGCAAGAGGGGTGGGACCCAGCGTGTGGGGGGGCCCTACGGGGTAGAACAGTGTGCCCCCAAGGTTCATGGCCGCCCAGAGCCTCAGCCTGTGACCTTATATGGAAACAGGGTCTTTACCCATTTTATTAGTTAAGGATCTCAAGATGAAATCACCCTGGATTTTAGGGTGGACCCCAAGTCCGGTGGCTGATGTTACTATGAGAAGAGAGGACGCAGAGAAGAAGGTGGCAAGAAACAGAGACTGGGGAGACGCATCTTCCTGCCCAGTGACTGAGAGTCACAGGAGCCACCAGGAGCCTGGCAGAGGCACAGAGCAGCCGGCTCCCCAGCCTCGGCTCCCACATCTGGTTTGCGGAGCTGTGAAGACAGTCACACCTTTCGGTTGCTCTAAGCCACCGGCTAGTGGTAATTTGTTAAGGCATCCCCACCCTGTCTCCTTCCCCGAATCCACCCTTGGCTCAGGTGGAAGTGACAGGGGGAGGTCGAGCTCCTGCCCCTGCTCACTGGCCCCTCGTCTGTTGGAAGGTGGGGGAGAAGCTGTGGCCCAGGCTGTCCTTGGCCACTGTAAAATGGGGAAACACACTTTTCTCCTGTGACACTCTCAGCACAGGCCCCAAACGTGTGGGGTTTGACACCAACTGGCTGTCCTACAGTTTAACTTAATTCTGACACCATAGGGAGTTGTCACAGACCCTACAGCTCAGGGACATAGTCCCACAAGACTCCCCCTACTGCAGACACGAATTGCAAGTCCCAGGTTGTTACCTATGCTTCTGACCGACCGGCTATAAACCAAAGTTCCCATAATCCCCTCCTTGAATTTGGTAATTTGCTATGACAGCTCACAGAACTCAGGAAATCACTTATATGCACCAGTTTATTATTTAACAAAGGATGTGATGAAAAACACAGCTGAGCAGCCAGATCTGTAAGAGGGTGATGGGGTGATGCTGGGAAGGGTCCCTAGCACAGAGCTTCTGTCCCCGTGGAGTTGGGGTGTGCTACCTTCCCAGGTTGGAAGCTCCCTGGACCCTGTGTGGAGTTCAGGGATTTTTCTGGAGGTTTCATCATGTGGGTACGGTGGATTATTAACTCAATCTCCAGCTCCCTCTCCTCTCCAAATGTCCAGCCACAGCTTCATTTGGGGACCAGCCCCTATCCCCTGGTCCACAAAGAGTTGCTGCCTCGTTGGAACAAAACGCACTCCTATCCCCTGAGAAATTCCTAGGGATTTAGGAGTTCTGTGTCTGTTGTGAACTGGAGGCAAAGACCAAGTATTAGAGCAAGCAACGTTCTTGACACCCCCAACTTAGCGCTTTAGGAATTAGACCAGGAACTGGGGGAAGAGACTAAATATGTATATTTTTATTACATGGCACCCGCACAGAGAATTTGCTGTGTAGACCTGGTGATGGTCCCTGGACCACCCTGCTGGGGAGATTTTCCTGTCTTCCCCCAAGCAGACCCAGGGTTTGGGTTGAGGTGATGGAGTGGGCTCAGGACAGGTCCTGAACCCCTGGCTCCCTGCCAGGATCTAAGGATCCTAATGACCCCTGCCCTTCCTCCACCCCCTAGCCTTAGATGCTATGGGTACCCACAAATGCCCCTGAATGCCCACCAATGTCCCCAATTGCCAGTTTGCCGGACTTTTCATGTGATATCATTTGTCAGCTTCCTGAAATTTAAAGAGCTTCCCATTTGGGCAAATCAGTTGTCTGAAGCTTGGTTAACAGCAATTCTGCATGTTAGGGCTGGTCTAGTAATCAACACCCCCTGAAAGTCTTCACAGCCTGCAGCGTAGACACTTCCACACCAACCTTCTCTGTGATTTCTCTTGCATTGGCCAAGGATGGATGGTGCGAATTTCCCAGGGATTTTCTGCAACCTCACAGCCTTGGTCTGCAGGTCCCAGCCCCAAGTGAAACATTTGTTTTTGGGACATTTACCCCCATCTATGCCCTTCTACCGCCTGGTCAAAGGATGATCTTCCAGGCCAGGGGGCAGTGGTGGCTCCAGTAGTCTCAGTTACTTGGGGCTAAGGGGGGAGGGTCTCTTGAGCCCAAAAGTTTGACTCCAGCCTGGGCCACATAGTGAGAACTCTCTGAGCAAACACCAAGCCCCTTGTGCAACCCACGGGGCCCTCTGAAGGCTGGTCCCTGGAGACCCTCTGCTCCCATGTCTGGCCACCCAGAGACCCCTCTGCCTGACCGGTGTCCTGCTTCCAGGCCTCAGATCCGCAGCCCTCCCTCCCTTGGGCAAACCGCAGAACTCTGTGGAGAGAAGTCTCTCAGCAGGGCTCTCCGCCCCGACCCGAGCCTCGGCCTCGGGCCTCAGTATTTGCCGATGGTTCCATCGTGCCTGTTTGTCTGTTGGCTTACTCAGCGGTGGGCTGAGCCTTCTCATCTTTGTGTCTCCAAGATTTGTACCTTATCCGGCCATGGGTCGGTTCTCAGTATAGGACTAGAAGGGGCGGCCAGACATCAACTCACATGTAAAACGCACTTGATTAAATAAAAGAGGAAGTGTGAAATGCTGCAGGGAAAATTTATAACTTGGGGAATTGAGCCAAGAGGATGTCAACAGAAAATAACCCAAACTCTATAAAATATAATAATTTAAAGAGGTTTATTCTGAGCCAAGTACGAGGACCATGGCTCAGAGCCATGCCCAAGGAGCCTTGAGCAAGTGGACTCGCAGTGGTGGGGTCACAGATTGCTTTTCTACATTTCAGGGAGACGGGAGCTGCACATAAATTAAAAATATGTGGAGGTGCTCCTCAGTGTGGCCCCAAAAGGTGGGGCATTCGGAAGCAGGGAATTACAGGTTGCAGGTGGGCTGGAAGGGTCTTGGTTTGTAATTGGTTAATGAAATTAAGCTTTTCTAGAGCAGTGGTTCTCAACCTTCCTAATGCCGCAATGTATTTTCATTGTTAAAAAGGGGTCATGACCTACAGGTTGAAAACTGCTGTAAAAGGCTTGGAATGTTTTAACTTAAAGGTGTCTATTAATACGAGACAAACCACTGGACATTTACTAAAACTTGGGTGATCTATTGGGTAAATTGGTGTCCTGCAGTGTGGTTTAAGCTTTGCCTTGCACTGCCTTAGGCCTGTTAACAGATACAAAGGGCAGCTCCAAGAAGGGAGGGGGCACGGTGAGGCACCTCCGACCTCCCTCCTCATGGCCAGCAACTCAGCTGTAGGATTTTGTGGAGTCTCCTTGGGCGAGAGAGGGTCTATTCAGTCAGCGGGAGGGGAGTTAAGGTTTTATTTTAGCTCTCCGGGATATCAGAAAGCACCCCCGAGTGAGCTGCGGAGGGGGTTAAGTCGGCGACTGTGCTCTCTCCATTCACCTTGACGTGAACATTAGTTACCTGAGTAAGGAGAGTGAACTGTGCACGTCTCTTCCTTCTATTTTTAGCAAGGTAGAGTTGTTATAGGTTTAATGGGGGAATAAATACCGCCCTTCACCATCCAAAGTATTACTTCTGTTAATAATTTTTGAAGCAGAGAATAAAAAACGAGGCATGTAAAAATAGTTACATCCTAATTTGGCCCTTTTTCCAATTATCTAATTAGAGAAAGTCCCGAGCTCCTTATTTTTAAAAGTGTTTACTCAAGGTGTTTCTGGTAAGATGAGAGGTGATGGGAATAAGAGTGGGGTGGGGGCCGTGGCTCAGAGTGGCTGGGGCCAAGTTCACGGCTCGTCTGGAGGACGTGTGAAGACCAATTGGGGTGGAGGGGCTCCCATCAGCCCTTGGGAACAGATGGTAACCGGAATGGTGATGCGGGGCCAGTCGTGGCCCTGAAGATGGGCATTCATCACGCTAGCGTATTCTACAACCTCTCTTGTTATTCTATGTCACATGAACCATTTTCTCTCCACGTTGCCCTTCTTAGAAGAAGGGTGATAAGCATTTGAAGTCTGAGCATTGTTACTATTCACAAGGTGAAAGCGCCTTTTCCCTGGTGCTGCCACCAGGATCCCCACCTCCAAATGGCAGTCGCACGCTCCCCCAGGTCATTAGGACGCCACCACCGTGTCTTGACTTCTGAATCAAAGCCAACATGGCACCAGCTAGAGTCCAGCCACCGAGAGGAGGAGATGTGGCCTGCAGACCAGTCCCTGAGCATCTTTCTCTCCAGCCCGAGGTCTGCACATCTCTCCAAATGAATGACAGATCCCAATAAGGTGCTGGGGCAGGTCAGCTTCACAGGATTAATTATTTCACTCCTTCAACAAATAGGGGCTGAACACTCACTTGGTGACTCGTACATTCGGGAGTGAATCAGAGACGGCCCTCACAGAGCTGATGGCCTCACTGGGGATGGTGAGCAGAAGAAAAGGTGGCACGCAAATACAGCACGGTGACTGGAGAAGGGACCCTCACAGCACGGTGTGCAGGATTTGGCCGGAGGACAGCTTTAGATCAGGAGGAGGGGCTGAGGGGAGCTGCGTCAGCTGAGACTGGACAGAGAAGAAGGAGGTGGCCAGGGAGGCCCTGGGTCTGCCCGGAGGTTGGGAACTTCCCATGCAGCTACACAGAACATGTGGTGTTTCTTAGAATGTGGAGGCAAAGTTCAGGTCAGAGCTGGAATCCCACCCCTGCTGCTATTCACTGTGGGACCGTGGGCAAATCCCAGTGCCTGCATGGGCCTCAGTTTTCCCACCTGTAAAATGGGTTTAATGATATGTGTTTGCTGAGTTCTTGGGCCTGCTGGGAGAATTCTGTGAGCGGGCGTGTGGAGGGGCTCTGCAGTCAGCACACCTGCATAAGAGGATGGGGTGTTGTCTGGGGTGGTTCCCCGAAAGTAGGGATGAGGTGAGGGCCTGGTTCTTCCATAGGAGGGTGAAGTGGCGAGGGCACGGCAGACCACAAGGGAGGGACCAAACGTGTGGTTTTAGGCAAAGTCCAGCCGCAGCCCGACCTGGAGGGTGCCCTGGAGTGGCTGCTGAACCTGCGTGTATCCTGACTGGGTGTGGCAGCCGGCTTCAGCATTTCTGCATCGTCAGCTCCGTGGGGTGGATGGGAGGGGGGAGAGAGATTACACTTCTAGACATAGGTCCTCTGGTCCAGCAGGAGCAGTTCCCACAGCCTGTGGTATAGGCCTGAGGTTAAAACCATGTGCTGCCCCCACTCCACCCCGAGGATGAGGCCCTTGGCCCACACCCATCCCTGTGGAGGGATGGAGGAGCAGGATGCAGGGTCCAATCTCCTGCAGAGTGATCAGGAAGCACCTCACAGGGACCCTCGGCCTCCATGGGGGCAAGGCCAGCCTCCCATAGCTGCAGCTGGTTCCTCCATGCCCAAGGGTATCCCTTGCGTGGCCCTATGGGACAAGTTCCCTCCTCCCCAGGGCCGCGGGACACAGGTGTCTCTCTGACCTGTGCAGTGCCAGTGTGGGGCTCAGACAGTTCCCAGCCAGGATGGGGTGCTCCCCGCCTCCCCTCAGTGCAGGGTGGAGAGGAGGGGGGAATAGCCTAGGTCGGCCTTCTGAGCTGTGAGCTCTGAGCACGGCCTTGGCTGGGGCGGCAGGAGTTCAGCACACAAGTGCCGGATGCACACTGGGAAATGGAACAGGGTCTGAGCTGGCCTGGGCAGAGCGGTGGAGTGACTGCTGCAGCTGACAGGAAAAGCAGAGTGGAGCAGGGGTCCCGTCTTGCCCCTGCCCAAGGTCTCAGTGCCTGGGCTGTGCCCCCCCCTTACCATGAGACATCCTTCTAGATGCTTCCTGCCTGGGGCCGTGGCTGCCCTATGGGGGTGCAGCTCCTCGGTTTCCATTCCAGCACAGTTGGCCATGCCCCCAGAGGTCAGGCAGGGCTTCTAGAGACAGCTCCTCGCAGCTTCCCGGGGACCAGGGTGACAGTGACTGCTCGGTCCTTTCCTGCAGACCCGGAGATGGGGAGAGAGGGATGTGGGTTGGCCCTGCCATTAGTTGTGATGATCCCCAAGGGCTAACATTTGTCTGAATCAGCTAAGTGCACTGTCATCTCATGTCATCCTCACACCCAGATGTGACAGAGGCCAGCACAGCCCCCGAGGCAGAGGCACCCAGGGTCTCTGGCCCACGGTTGCCCCACCTGCTCAGGGGAGTCTGACTCCAGAGCCCACGGGAGCAAGCGCCCTGCTGCCCCTGCCCACCCTGAAGCCCTCCCTTTCACAAACACCACCCTGGTGCTGTCTCGGGTAGAGGACCCAGGCCCTGCTGGATGGTTTGGTGTGGCACACGATTGGTGAGCACCCACTATATCCTGGGTGCTCTGTGGGGAACTGGAGCACCCCAGAGGGGATCCTGCCAGGAATCCATCACTGCCTCACTGTGGGATGGAGGCCATGGCCGGGGTGCGCCGGGACACCTCGGGGTCACTGAGGCAAGGGTGGTGCATACCCAGCCTCCTGAGGGGAGGATGCCAGACCTGGGGTGGGAGAAGAGCCAGGGTTTCCAGAGAGGGCCTTTGGGTGGGGCGGAGAGTGCCAGAGGGAGTAGAAGCCCAGGGCAGGCAGGCGGGCAGGTGGGCAGCAGGCCAGGTCAGAGCAGAAGCCGGGTAAGCGACCGACAGGTTGGTGAGGAAACAGGGCTGCAGGAGGCAGGGCAGAGCCGGCGGCCCGTTTTCATGGAGATGAAGCAGTTTGGGCTTGGAAGACAATGGTGTCTGCTGGAGTCTGTCCAGGTGGCTGAGAGCTGTCCCTGTCCTGCCTGAGTCACCTGTCCCAGGTTTCTGTCTGAGAACATCCTGCTGTAAGTGCTAATGCCACTCAGTCCCTGCTGGGAGACAAGGCTGCTGATACTATTTGGGTTGGAGGGCTCTGGGGTCAGGGGATAGAGGTCAGAGGAGGGACGGGAAGCCCTGGTGGGGAGCTGTGAGAGGATGGACTGAGGCCAACTGGGTGGGAAACTGCTTAAGAGGCAAGACAGTCACACTGATAAGTGAGGGGAGAGGGTGTTAGGAGGAAGGGAAAAGGGCAGGCTGGCCCTGGGGTCTGGGCCTGGATGCTCAGCTCCCAGGGAGGTTCAGGACCTTCCAGTGGCATAAAATACTCAGGGGAGCCAAGGGTCCCATAGTCCCCAGTGGTGAGAAGGCCATGGAGGGAGGGTCAGGGCTCTGGGTCTTCGGGGCTGATACAGAGGCCTTTCCGTTCCAGTCTCCTTAAAACCCCTTTGGCCTTGGCCAGGAGGATGGCATGGTCCATGGCTGGCACATCTTCAGTTTGGAAGACCCAGCCATCTCTGTAAGCACAATTTACCCCTTTCCAGGGCTGTAGAGAGATTGTGCGTTGCAGGGGTGGTGCTTACCCAGGACACCAGTCCATGCTGGGTGGCTGCACACGCGTGTCATTTCCCTTCAAGCATATGTGTGTCACTAATGGGGAGGTTTTAATGTAGACCTTATTACTCCATGCAAAAATAGCAGCTATGCAGGGTGGTGGATTAGCACGGGTTTGGAATGTCTTTTGAATTCCTTTAATAGCCCTGCTGCGTTGCTTTGTCAATTATGGTTTTTGAAATGCATAACCGTAAAAGATCTTGTTATGGCCTTGCAGGTCCTCTGCCAAGGCAGGCATTGCAGCCACACATAAAGGGAATTGTGGTGAAATCTGGTGCTGAGCCTCCACCAGCCTCTTTCCTGGCCTTACCTGGATCTTGGCCAAACTGCATCTTGGGGTGGGCTCAGAGTCACAGCTGCCTGTGCCCGGCAGTCTAATTGTTGTGTTAGCAGGAAGCTGAGACTGTGTCACTTGCAGACAGGGGACCTTTGTCATGTTGCAAATGGCTTTTACATTGTGGAGAGCAGGCAAGCCAAGGGGAAGAGGTGGGTGGCAGGTTGGGGGCACCAATCAAATGGCAGGGGTGCTTTGTGAGGGCTCAGCACACATTCTGAAGGGCCCCGGGTCTAAGGAGGTAAAACAGAGGAGGAAAAGGAGGGGGAAAGAAACGAATAAGGGGAAATAGCCAGGTTAGGAAGAAATGAGCTGCATTCTGAACAGTGCTGACCTGGGGACAGGTCAGGTGATGTAACCAGGAAGACAAAGGCAGACAGGGGGTGAGAGTTAGTCTTATGCATAGACCTGATTTGGCCACAGGGTGCCCAGGTGTTTGATCAAACCATGTCATCCCAGGAGTGTCTGGGAGGTGTTTCTGGATGACATGGAGGACATTAACATTTAAAATAGCAGATGGCCCCTCCAAGAGGTGAGGGTTTCACACACACTCTGCCTCTCTCCCTACCTCTGTCAGCTTTTTCCTGACTTTTCCCTGGGGAAGCCCTGGAGCCCTCTGCTCCCCCTGGTTCTCCTGGTCACCTGAACTTCTAGTTCATGGCTCTCCTGGGTCCCCAGTGTGCTGTCTACCCCCTGCAACACAGGGGATTGCCTGCCACCTCCATCACCGTGTGAGCCAGTTCCCCGTGATATATCTTTATCCACACGTACACATGTGTGTCTAACCGGTGTGGTTTCTCTGGAGAAGCCTGATTTCAGCAGGTAGGAGCTGCGGGTGACCCAAAGGAGCACTCAAGAGAGTCACAGCATGGGTGCGGGGCCCAGGCCACTACATGGAAACTGGAAACCTTGTTATCCTTAGGAAAAAGAATACGCGCTTTTAATATTTATGAAATAGGAAAATAAAACAAAAGATGAGTCAGAACATCAAGCCCATAGATGCGAAAATTAAAGTGCATGCAATATTTATCTGCTCGGCCTGGCGGCGGCCACGCATGCAGCAGAAAGGCAGTTTCTGGGCGTAGTTAAACCCTTTCTGTCCCGTCGACGGGGCTCGAGCAATTTTGTAAATGGGAGCTCAGTGCAGAGCTCATTTCTCACATTCCATTAATGTTTCATTTCTCATACTCTCCTCAGTATAAATTTAAAAACAAAATAGGAACTGGGTCTCAATCATTATTCTCTATTAAGAGGAAAATGAAAGTGCTTCTCGGCAGGACCCTTCAGAAAGGTGCAGTCCCCTCCCCTCCCCCAACATCCTTCTCCACCAAGACACCCACCCTCACCCCTGGGTCCTGCAGACCACACTCCCAGCACACTGCTTCCTGAGCACCTGTGGGATGTTGGTGCTGGGACCTTATCCCGGGAACATCCTGAGACTGGCGTGATGTGGACACCCTCACCACAGACACATTATAGCTGTAATAGATGCGTGAAGTGCTGGAGATAAAGCAGAGGACAAATCCCCAGAACCTATGGGAAGGAGGCCACTAGCCAGGCCCATGAGGCTGCTCTGGAGTTGGGATGAAGAAGGGACAGGAGGAAGGACCCTACATGATAAGAAGCTGAGTGTACCAAGGACAGTGGCCATCCCTTGTAGACCATCTACAAAACAGGGCTCCACCCCCAGCCTGCAGCAGCCTGCAGAATCCATCCCCATCCATAGGAACCAGGCCCTGGAGGCCAGCTGCTGCCACCAGCCAGTCATCTCCAGTGACAATCAGGAAGCCAGACAGTAACAGGCAGCCCAAGTGTCCAGGACTTGGTTAGTAAATGACGGCTTCCCTAACTTTTATCCTCACCGCCAACTCATAATCCAATGCCAGCTGTACCCTCCTGTCCAGTCCCACAGGACACCTGCTCTGGTCAGCCTCCTGTAGCCCCCCAGGCTGGTAGCGGCTATCAGGGGACACCAGAGCCTGCCTTTGTCCACTCTGTATTTGGCCACTCCTCAGCCTGCCTCTGTGTCCTACCCTGTGGGAGGGTTGCGTAGGGAGGATGTGCAGACCTACACTGCCATACCACAAGCCACATGCTCACATTTCAGATGTTTAAAATTAGATTGAATGTTCTGTCCCTCTAACCCACTGGCCATATTTCCAGCATTTGGTGGCCACATGGACAGCTAATGGTCACACAGGTCTATAGGCAATGGGGGGGGGGATGAAGAGGAGTCAGGGCCAGTGCCCAAGGAGCACCCCTCCCCCTGTGGGGGGCCGTGGTCTGAACGGTTGTGTCCCCTCTAAATTCATACATGGGATCCCTGACCCCAGTGTGGCTACATTTGGAGATGAAGTTCTCGCCTTCCTCCTACTCCCACCACGGTTCACATACCAAGGAGAGGACAGGGAGAAGGCAGCATCCAAGCCAAGGAGAGGGCCCTCACCAGGAATTGGATCAGCCAGAACCTTGACCTTGGATGGCCAGGCTCAAGATTTGTGAGGACACAAATGCTGGTTGTTGGAGTGACTCAGGCAGGAGGGGTTCTGAGGGCTGAGAGAAGAGGGGTTTTAGGAAAGTGGTAGGGAAACGTGTTGAATGGTGCTGAGAGGTTAGAAATCAGGCAGGGATTACAAAGCATCTGCTGAACATAGCACCAACTCAGGGCACCTCAGCAAGCTCAGTGTCAGCAGAATGTAGACGGTGCCATCAAGTCCACGGTAGGGACGGGGTGGGAGGTGGCAGGTGATAGAGTGGAAACCCATCACTACCCCATTCACAAGTGGAAAGTCAAGTTTTCTCAAAGTACAGCAAGGTGCCTTAAGTCACAGTTAGAACCACAGACTAGGGATTGAACCAGCCCTGCCTGCTGCTCAAGCACAGGCTTTAGCTGTGGCACTAAGGGCATCCCATCCACGGGGCTCCCCAACATGTTCAGTTGTTGTACTCTGGGAAGCCCTCTGCTGCCTGGGCTGGAGCTAGCTGAACAGCAGGGCCAGAGCTGGGGAGGGACGTCCATATGGAGACACCAGGGCAGCTGAGCTGAACCTAAGGGCAAGCCACAGGCAGAGATCTCAGAGGCTAAGCCAGGGCCTGAGGAAAAAGGAAGCTGGTGGAGGGATTTTGGATCCAGAAATGAGTGCTGGGGAGGTGGGGGTGGGAGATGAAAACCTCCCTGGTGGGCTGGGCCTGGTGGGTGGCCATGCCTTCCTTCTCTTGTTGGCCCTTCGGGCTGTGGCTCCCTGTGTGGCTAATCAGGGCAACTGCCTGAGAAGTGGGGACCTAGTCTCCTGCTCCTGGGCCCTTCGATAGCCTTGTGGCACACATGAATTGTAGTGCACTTAATGGGGGTGTGACATCCCTCAAGTCACATCCTTCTGAGGCCACAGGGATGCTTGTTTCCTGTACGAAGTTGGCTCATACAATGCTATTTTCTGTACAAGGCTGGGAGCAATCTCCCCTCTCTGGGGAGCTGTGGCAAAGTGTGGTACCTTCTCAACCCTCACTGCATAGGGACCCAGGACACAGCATCAGTTACTCCCTCCAGCATTTTTGTCCTGAGATGCTTGGAGGACTTGACCCAGTGGGCCATGGCCTGCCTGCCTTCTTGCCATAACCCTAATTGTGACAATGGCTTGGGGGACTCTGTGCATACTCTCTAATCACATTAGGTGTCCTTGTAGCTGCCATTATATTCCCACTTCTCAGATTAGAAAACTGAGGCTCAGAGTTCAGAATGCCCTTGAGATTTACTGCTATGTCTTACCAGTGAGAAGGTCTCCAGGAGAGCAGGAGCCAAGTCATCCTCTGAACAGAATGCAGAGAACAGCCTGAGTTTTGTTCCTATAGACACAAAACCCAGGGCTTCTCATCTGGCTGCCCTGGACTCTAAGCCTGTCTTTTGGAAGAGGAGCAGGGTGGCAAGTCAGAGAGGTGGACAGAACTGTGATCTGGTCTGGTCTGGGAGTCTTTGATGGTCTTAGTTGAGTCAGGAATCTCTGGGCCTTTGTATTCAGCTTACTTCATTGCACAAGTTAGGCAGCAGGTGAACCTCTCAATAAACACTATCAGCAAGGCACCTGAAAATGTTCAGTGGGGCAGTGGCCATTCCTGTCATCTGGTGAAGGCCAAGGCATCTCTCTCCAGCCTGCCTTAGGAGGCCTTGGACACACCTGCCTGTGCTGTCTGGCAATTGCCCTTCCCTATCTCCCAGATGGCAAGTCTCAGCTCAGCATCTCCAAGCCCCTCTCTGTCGCTCTACTTCAGTCCATTTCTTCTAGTCCCAGTAACACAGAGGGGCCCCTGAGCTGTCTGTGCGTTTACATCTCAGGCAAGCGTCCATTTCTTGGGAGTAAAAAATCATTTAGCAGCTCTAATCTCCAGTCTGCTGGTTTCATTATTTAAACCAAAATGAAATGTGACCCAGACTGAGAGAAAAGACCAAGTGGCAGCTGAGAGCCGTAATGAGGCATTTACAGCCTGACCGGGAGAGGCTGCGTCCCTTCTCAAGAAAGGATAGAGTCCCCTCAGGTGGGAAGGGGGCATAAATGACTATTGCGAAAGCCAGCCGGTGGGAAATCTAACAATAATGGTACATTGTGGAGAGAACAAATCAACTCCCACATTATTCCGGTTACAGTGTTCCAGAGCTGGAGGCCCGGCACCTGCAGCCTGCCAGCTCATTGTCATGCCACTCTCATTGCTAGCCTGGGAGCACCATTCTATCACACACTAAAAAGAAACCCAGGATGCCCTTCCATTGAGCCAGGAGGACTGGGGAGGGTACATGCCACTGTTAAGGAAGCATATGTTTGGGTAGCTTGAAGAGCTGTCCTTGGGTAGGATGCTTGGGTCTCTATGTCTCCACAAATAGCTGGACAGTGGTGTGAAGGGGCTCCAGATATGGGGTGCTGGTTCCTCCCAAGCACGATTCTGAGAAAAATAAGGGCAAGGCCCAGGGAGGGAGGCTGTCTAATCTCCTATAGGGCTGCTATGAGTTGACCCCAGGCTACTTTGCCACAAGGCTCTGCTGCTGAGCCTTTATTATAAATGGTCTCCAAGAATCCTATACATGCCAAGCCTCCATTCCCTGCCTCTATCTCTCTTGTTCTACCTGCTTGGTGTGCTTCCCTGTTCCTCTTTCCTATTCTGGCATTGCCTGTCTTTTAGAGCCCAGCTCAACTTCCACCTTGTGGGGAATAGCAACTACCTTAATATGGGTGACAATGATGGTGATAGTAGTCATGATAGTGGTGGCAGTGATGGTGATGATGAGGATAATGACAGTGATATGATGATGGTGGGGATGGGGATGACCACGGTAATAATGGTGAGAATCATGATGGTGGTGATGTTGATATTAATTGTTGGTGATGGTGGTGATGGTGAAGATGATGATGATGTTGATACTGATTATGGTGAAGAGGGTGGTGGTGATGGTGATGATGATGATGATGTTGATTATGATGAAGATGGTGGTGGTGGTGATGGTGAAGATGATGATATTGATACTGATTATGGTGAAGATGATGATGATATTTATACTGATTATGGTGAATATGGTGGTGATGGTGAAGATGATGTTGATATTGA